>SCLH01000313.1:583751-610621 GCA_004367855.1 Oikopleura vanhoeffeni | reverse complement strand
TGTTCGCACGAAAAAAAAACACATACTGTAGGTAAAAAATAAATCCACCTATGGAACGAAGGTTAAATGAACCTTTGAGGTACAAATAGTTATATAATAATAGTTTGTGGCGTGAACTCCCCTCTTAACCATTCTTTCATTAAAAGATAATTATAAGGTAGAATAATATTATCGACTTTTTCTTCATCCGAGTTGTGGGCAGCAGCAATTTGACGCAGATATTGAACTTAACAAGGGATAGAATTTTATGCTTAAAAATAAAGAGAAATTTTTTATGAAATTTTGTTGTCGTGAATTTTATATTAGAGAGTTTAATGAGAAATTTTTTTATAATTATAATATGATTCAAAATGAAATCCCTTGACAACATATCGGATTCGGCAATTTCCGTTGACACAAAAATCATCAAGTTTCAGCGAGGGAATAGATTTTATGATGAAAAAATCTCGACCATGTTTTTCTGTAGGGACAAATACCTTCAAAATGTGATTAAGCATTCAGAAAAAATTTGAAAGAGTGGTCGTCGATCTCAAGGTCATTTTTAAAAGTTAGACTAACTTAGTTAGTGAATAATCCTTCAGAAAAATCAGGTCCGAGAAATGATTCAATTTTTCTGCCCATTTTTTCGTGTTTTATTTAGGATTATATAAAGTTTGTCAGTAAGGGACTCGAATTAAAAGAAGGTCTTCAATTTCAACAATATTGCGTTTTGAGGGTCAATACCCTTTTTCCAACCGAAGTGTATCTTAAAAATGAGACTATATCCCTTTATCACCTTTTGGTTAGAATGCGTAGCCACAACGTTAAAATCACACGTTAAAAGGAGTAGTGGCTACGCATTCTAACCAAAAGGTGATAAAGGGATATAGCGCGTGTTCGAATCCCACTTATGTTGTCCTAGGGATTGTCTTCAGTATGATAAAAGGCAATATTGCTCGATATTGGGACCACCTAAGTTGATCGGTGCGTAATAACTAAAGCAATCACTGAGACAATCATCTAGACAACATTAGTGGGACTCGAATACTATATAGAATCTCTATTAGAGATCGTCTCATTTTTAAGATGCACTTTGGCTGGGAAAAGGACATCAGGGAAAACCAAATTACCACATGTGCCGTTAGGGAGCAAAATTTAAGAATTTTCAACTTTGTCCCCGAGTCGGACTCATCCCGACTCATTCCCGACTCTCTCATTAATTTAGGTTGATATTTGCTATTTTTAGGGTTTGGGCTTACTGATTGCATTTTTTTGAGTTAAGTTCCTACAGTTTGGTATTTGCTATTTTTTTGTCTTTCATTATTTTCCTGAATATGATTTTTAAATATCTTTCATTTCTCCTCTATTTTTATTTTGAGTACAAAAAGGTTAATTCAAATTTTTTTCATTTTTGAGAGCCAAAAATTACGAAAAAATGTGAAAAGTTATCTGTCCTTAAATATTTGGTCGAAAAAAGCTGAGCTTGCCACCCACTGTAGATGATTGCTCTTATTTCTAGGGTTAAAAGGAAGTTCTGATTTGATTTTCNTTATTCTTGAAAAATCCAAGCCGAATGAAAAGTAATTTCAAAAATGGTCCGCGGTTTTGAACACTTTCCTGCTGCAATTTTGAAAAAAATTTCCCAAAGATCATTTTAATTCATGATAAATTGACCAAATGCCGTTAAAAAATTCTTCAATTTCAAATTTTTGATGTTTGAGCTAGGCTGTTATCGGTCTTTTTCGACCACCTCCGTTGGTCGATAAGAAGTTATATTTGGGTTAATTAGAGGGTGTCGATCATATTCCTGGAGTCAGTGTGCCTCTGCAAAAACTATTATTTAAGTGTAGTTTACACAGCTCCGAGAAACGATTTCTTGGCATTTTGTGCAAAAAACCAGTTATTTTTGGGAAAAAATGGTATTTTCCCAAATTTAAAGTGGTGATAATTCAAAAAATAGTTGACCAAAGAGAAAAAAGATAGCGTTAAAACGAGAAACGGGAGAATAGGCTGATAAAATTATTTTTCTATTTAGAGTAGGTCGATTTTAGCCAATGAGAAGCCGTCGTTTTTTCAAAAATTTTGAAATTTTCGAACATTTTTTCTTGATCTTTGAAAAATTCTGAACAAAATGTACTTTTTTCATTTTTTCATAACTATCATAGATTTTCAATGCTGAAAAACCGATAACAGCCTTGTTTGAGCTGAACAGTTCAAGGTTAGGGTCGCAAACCCGCTTTTTTTTGTCATATATGTTTCAAAATATTAAAAAGTGAAAACCATGGATAGTAAATTGTGGTAGTATTGAGGTATAAATTGAGTCTGTCAAATCCCTTTTGAGCAGCTAATTGGTTAAGTCCAAAAATCTTTCCACTTTCATCAATTAATTCGACTGTTAATCAAGTCAATATATATTTTAATTTTTTGTCTAAGTATTCTCACTTAATTATACATTTTAAGAGGGTGGTAGTAAAGATGAGGAAGTAGTATTCCCAAAAATACTCTCTGAATTATTTCTCGTACTTATGAACTCAGAAAAATATGATTGCCCGTTGTTATAAGCCGTTTTAGCGGACAACTTGTATCTCGTGTGTTGCCCATGCCAACACGGTGTTGGCAACACCTACTCTACCCTATTGAGATTCGAAAACATTTAAATTTCAGGCTGGTAAAAGGGATGGAGTTTCCGGGGTTTTCCATCCCTTTTTGCGTAATTTTAAGCATAAGATAAAAACAAAATGGGGATGGGGATAGAAAATCCGGTCAGGGATGCATCCCTTAACAAACCTGATGCGGACTAGGTAAAACATAAATCCACCTATGGAACGAAGGTTAAATGAACCTTTGAGGTACAAATAGTTATATAATAATAGTTTGTGGCGTGAACTCCCCTCTTAACCATTCTTTCATTAAAAGATAATTATAAGGTAGAATAATATTATCGACTTTTTCTTCATCCGAGTTGTGGGCAGCAGCAATTTGACGCAGATATTGAACTTAACAAGGGATAGAATTTTATCCTTAAAAATAAAGAGAAATTTTTTATGAAAGTTTGTTGTCGTGAATTTTATATTAGAGAGTTTTATGAGAAATTTTTTTATAATTATAATATGATTCAAAATGAAATCCCTTAACAACATATCGGATTCGGCAATTTCCGTTGACACAAAAATCATCAAGTTTCAGCGAGGGAATAGATTTTATGATGAAAAAATCTCGACCATGTTTTTCTGTAGGGACAAATACCTACAAAATGTTATTAAGCATTCAGAAAAAATTTAAAAGAGTGGTCGTCGATCCCAAGGTCATTTTTCAAAGTTAGTCAATAATCCTTCAGAAAAATCAGGTCCGAAAAATGATTCAATTTTTCTGCCAATTTTTTCGTGTTTTATTAAGGATTATATAAAGTTTGTCAGTAAGGGACTCGAATTTAAAAAAGGTCTTCAATTTCAACAATATTGCTTTTTGAGGGTCAATACCCTTTTTCAAACCGAAGTGTATCTTAAAAATGAGACTATATAGCGCGTGTTCGAATCCCACTTATGTTGTCCTAGGGATTGTCTTCAGTATGATAAAAGGCAATATTGCTCGATATTGGGACCGCCTAAGTTGATCGGTGCGTAATAACTAAAGCAATCACTGAGACAATCATCTAGACAACATTAGTGGGACTCGAATACTATAGAGAATCTCTATTGGAGATCGTCTCATTTTTAAGATGCACTTCGGCTGGGAAAATGACATCAGGGAAAACCAAATTACCGCATGTGCCGTTAGGGAGAAAAATTTAAGAATTTTCAAGTTCGTCCCCGAGTCGGAGATCCCGACTCTCTCATTAATTTAGGTTGATATTTGCTCATTTTAAAGGGTTTTGGGCTTACTGATGGCATTTTTTTTGAGTTAGTTCCTACTGTTTGATATTTGCTATTTTTTTGTCTTTCATTATTTTCCTGAATATGATTTTAAAATATCTTTCATTTCCTCACTCTATTTGATTTGAGTACAAAAAGGTTAATTCAAATTTTTTTCATTTTTGAGAGCCAAAAATTACGAAAAAATGTGAAAAGTTATCTGTCCTTAAATATTTGGTCGAAAAAAGCTGAGCTTGCCACCCACTGTAGATGATTGCTCTTATTTCTAGGGTTAAAAGGAAGTTCTGATTTGATTTTCGACAAATCAATAAATATTTTTCTGATTTTTTGGAAATTGATCGAATGACCAATCAACCGCTAAATCTACAAACCTTTGAAACTAAATCTCGCGAATTTTCTGTAACGAGATGCACAACTAACAATGAATAGAAAAACGAATATACTACTCGATGATCTGAAAGTGCACAATCTTCCAAAATCTTCCACAATCTTCTGAGACTCGATTACTTAGGTTTGCGAAAAATGCGCCTTTTCAAAATTCAAAAATATAATTTCGCAAAATATTGTAAACTGATTTCGCGCGTGAAATAAATCAACTTTCGAATTCTGTGGCACAGAATCTGTGCACTCCTTTCTCATACCTGATCAGGCCTGATAATGGCTGTTTAGCCGAAAAGTCAAATAAAAACTATCTTTAATAAAAAAAAATATAATAATTTTATGTCTCAAAACCACTGAATATAATCTTCCAAAAGTGCGAAATTTTCCGAAAGTGCGCATTTGTCAAAAAAGACCCAAAAAAATTTTAATTTTCCAAAAACTTTTTATTTTTCGAAATTTTTTGGGACGATTTGGTCTTTCCTAGGGTGCTCAGAATCGGAAAGATTAAATAGGTTCATTAAAAGAACTTCACCGAACAGATGATTGTATCAAAGTTTTGAGAAAATAGACTAATCTTTGAAAATCAATCTTTAATTTAATTAAATCTTTCAAAATTAATCTTTGAAAACTAATAAAATTTGGATCGAAAATATTACAATACCAGATGAGACTGATATTGCCGGCACTATATCGCCGAATTTGCCAATATCACCGAAACAACCTACACAACTTTACGATTTTGCCCATGTTGCCGAATCGCGTAGGCTTTTGAGGTTTTTATTACAAATTACTTTTCATTTAGGTGATTTATTTGAACCAATTGAACAAATTGAACCATTTGAACCAATTTTTAAAATTCTAACAAAATTGATAATAATTTTTAAAGTATGACGTCATTTGGAACGCCTACACGCTTTCCTTTTTTGAACGAAATACTTTTTTTTCCCCATATATCGCTGAAAGTGTCTATATCGCTGATTGGAAAGACATTTTCGGCAATATTGGGCCTCCCCTGTATAAGGTCTCGATATCATCTACAGTATTTATTGATTTTACAGCCGATATTAAAAAAAATTATTTCCTAGGTTTTTTGCCAGATTTTCGGTGATAAACTGACAAAAAAATATGACAAGAAAGTATCTTTCCCGACGGAAATATTATGACTCCGATTTCACACACGAACATAAAAAATTTGAAATTATATTTTTACTAAAAAAGTCAATCAAGAAAAGTAGTCGCCTGACGAATATATATATGTCAGCTCTTTAAATCGACTTAAAATCAACTGAGTTATTACTGACTGTCAATATAATATATTAGTATAATAAAAATATTATATACATTTTATTTATATATATAATATATTGTATTTTTATTACATGGTTTATTTTTATTATATGGTTTATTATATGGTTATTATAAGGTTTGTGCACCTTTAACTGTATTTGAATTTCTCATTTCAGACGAATCTTTTGTAAAAGTCAGTTCTCTTTCTAAAATATCTTTTGCTACATAACATAAATAATGCTAGGTCAGATTTTTTTAATAAAACCTGGAATAATTTCTTTGTCATCTAATATGTTCTTTATCATGGTCAAACAAAAAAAAATGATTTTGTTACAATTTTAAACTCCTCCTTGTATTGCTTGATGATAATTTTTTTTAATTTACAATAAAATCCGGATTTGATTCAAAGATACTTCACATTTTATGTGGCCAACAAATTAATGTCGATTTACAAAAGTGGCGATAAGTATGTCTGTACACATTCAAATCGAACAATAATATTGCTTCTTCCTAAATTATCATAAAAATAAGAGAGTTTTCTCGTTTACTGCATTTTTTATTTTGCAAAAATGAACCAATCATATTCAGGTATTCCGGCTACCGACTAATTAACATCGAGAAATTTTGCGGAATAAAAAAACGCAGTCAACGAGAAAACTCAGGCTGTACAATATGGTAAGATAGTATTTCGGCTATATAACAAAAAAATTTAAAGTTTTTGGTCATTTCTAGAATTTTTATGGGATTGAGCTTCCGGTTCAATAAAAACCATAACAACTTTGCCACTTTGACGTATTTTTCTGATTTGAAAAAATTTGAAATAATTTTTAATACACATATACGTAAGATAATATTTCTGAGCGATTCCCACGCTTGTCCCTAAAATGAATAACATCTCTAGCAAAGTCGATATTCAATTATATAGCCGAAAAACTATATCGATCACAGCGGCCATAAGGACATTCTACACGATTAATTCTCAGCTTGAAAAATGAAGGCAGCGAAGAGGCAAATTTGAATTTGAATCGGCCACATGGACATTTTAACCAACACGAGATTTTAGATGGCCACATGACAATTTAACCAAACTGGTATTTAGATCGGCCACGAGGACAATTTAACCAAATTGATATAAAGGGCAGCCACAGGGGAAAGGGCCATTTAAATTTAATTTAATAAATGGAACAAATTTATTCCAATGAATCATTTAATCTATCGTTTTTACCGAAAAAGTACGAAAAAAATAAGATATTGAGATTTTCTAGATATTCTTGGAAACATGAGAATTTATTCTGAACTTAAAAACACGCGTTGACTCTCTCATTCGAGATTAAAATGGTTGTTTCTGAGGAAACTGATATGAAAGACCAGGTACATCTGGTATTTCTATTTTTTTTTCTTTTGGACAAAAATGATGTATCCGAAGAGTCTGAGACGGAAATGAATTGTGTCTTGATCAAGGATTTGGACCAGACCATGATTCTAACTCGTCATCAATAATCCTTGATGAAAATTAAGACCAAATTTAGGTTCAGGCTGCTCCTGTCTTAAACCGAACTTTTTATTATTTATTAGAATTGTGTACATACTGTATATAGTAGTACTACATCACCAAGAATACTGATTTTGTACTAAATCTGGATTATCATTTTTTTATTTAAGGTAAAGGCAGACATTTGCCGTGAATTACAATAGATTTTTGGTAATTAAAGAACTTGATAAAACGATTGAGAAATTTTTTTTGTACTTTGATACTTTCTGGAAGGGTTCAATAAGCTGTGTGCTAAATTTCATCGAATTTGAAGTTGCACCTTTCGGGTCAATCAAAACCCATAAATGTGAATATAAATAATAAATGATAAAATAAAAAAAATACTGATAAATTTTTTTTGATGAAGAAAAAATTTCAAGACATCAAAAATATTTCCATCGTGATTTTCTATGAAAAAATGAAAAATAAGATTTTCAATTTTCCATGAAAATAAATGCAGACCTTGCATGATTGTCTTCTGTTCTACCAGTATGAAAAAATCATTTTAGAAGACTAATCAAAAAAGTTTCGAACCAAAATACTATGATCTTGAAAATTTTCACCAAAACAATCGAAAAATTATGATTTTTAAAATTATTCATGAATAAAATCGGAATCATGTGAATTTTCTGGCCACTTAATTTCGTATTTTAATTGGACTTTTTTCGCGCAGGCCTGAGAGAAAAAGTAATGCTTTTTTTAATTTTGAAGAAATTTTCCCAGATTTTCAGAATTGTCATATTAAATATTGTCAAATTTTTATGAAATTTGTCAAATTAAAATGAAATTTGTCAAACTTTAATGAAAATCTATTTCAAAGTTAAAATTTAAAATTAATAATAAAAATTTGTCAAATATTAAAGAAATTTGTCAAATTTTAATGAAATTGTCAAATTTTTTAATAATTTTAATGAATTTGAAAGTTTAAGATTTTAAAATTAATAATAAAAATTTGTAAATATCAAAGAAATTTTCAAAAGTTTGAAAAAAGTTTCAAAGTTTGTCAAAGTTTTAAAAAGTTCTCAAAGTTTCTAAAGATTTTTTTAACGTTTGTCGAATTTTTAAGACATTGTCGAATTACAAGAAATTTTAAATTTTCGATACATTTGTCACTTATCCAAAAAAATTGTCAAATTTTCAAAAAACTGTCAATTCTCAAGAAATTCTTCAAATTTAGAATGAATTGCCAAATTTTTTATGATATTTGCCAAATTTAATGAATTTGCCAAATTTGAAATTTGCAAATTTTGATGAAATTTGCCAAATTTGATGAAATTTAAATTTTGAAATTTGCCAAATTTGTTGTGAATTTTGTGAATTTGCCAAATTTTGATGAAATTTGCCAATTTTTGATGAAATTGTGTGCCAAATTTTGAAATTGCAATTTGATGACATTTCAAATTTTGATGAAAATTTGCCAAATTTTGATTGTTTAGAAATTGCCAAATTTTGATGAAATTTTGCAAATTTTGTTAAATTTTGATGAAATTTGCCAATTTTGATGAATTTGCCAATTTTGATGAAATTTGCCAAATTTTTGATGAAATTTGCCAAAATTTTGATGTGAATTTGCTTTAAATTTTGAGATTTTGATGAAATTGCCAAATTTTGATGAAATTTGCCAATTTTGATTGAAATTGATGCCAAATTTTGATGAAATTGCCAAATTTTGATGAAATTTGCCAATTTGATGAAATTGCTATTGAAATTTGCCAATGTTTGATGAATCCTTTGCCAAATTTTTGATGAAATTTGCCAAATTTAAAAGAAATTGTATAATTTTTCACAAATTTGTAAATTTAATGACAATTGTATATTTTCAAATATTTTAGGAAAGCTTTGAAGAAAAATTATCGAATTTAAAAAAAATATTTAAATTTTATTTGATTTTAAAGAAAATTGTTTATTTTTATAAGTTTCTATTTGAATTTCTTTTGAATTTAAAAATATTAGATAATATATTTATTTTTTTTGTAGATTTTAAAAGAAAATTATCTAATTATGAAATAATTTCAAATTTTACAAAGCTTTTAAATTTTGAAGAAAATTTATCGAGTTTGAAGAAAATTTTAAATATTTTATAAAATGTTTAAATTTTTGTTGAACCCAAAATTTTTTTAATTTATGATAATGTTTTTGAAATTAAGCTGTTTTCCCTAATTTGACAATTTTTTTGATAACGAAATTTGTTCAATTTGAAATTCTCTTCGTAATTGGAAAATATTAAAACTGATAAATCTCATATCAAAAGAAATTGTAAAATTTCTTAGCTTTTTAATAGCTTGAGAATTTTTTCGAATTCGAAATAAACAAAAAATTTCGAAAATCGAAGACCATTGTCAAATAGGTATTGTAAATTGTTTTTGACTACTGAAAAATTAAGCTGTTTATCTTATTTGACATGATCTTTGATTTCTAAATTTTTCATTTATTTCTCGATCGAAAATGTTTTTTAAATTACAAATTGAATTTTTCGTTATCTTACATTTAGAAGTAAATTACCATATTTCAAAATATTTTTCAAATAATTTATGAATAATTGAAAAAAAAATGAATTACGTTCAAAAGTTGTACAATTTTTTTTTGAATTCAACAACAATTTAAACATTTTATATATTTTTCTTAAAATTTCGATAATTTTTCAAAATTTAATAATTTTGTAAAAACATGAAAAATATTTATAATTGAATTTCTTCAAAGTTTCAAAATTTTTAAATAGTTAATTTCAAAATTAATGATATTTTTTTTCTAAATATTTTAATGAATTTTGAAAAATTTGTAATTTTTCTAAAAAACTTGAAAGTTTTTTCCATAATTAGCAAAATATTTTTGAAAATTGGACATTTTTTAAAATCAAATAAAATAAAAAAATTTACAAATTTATCTTTGAATTTATAAATTGACAATTTCTTTTGTTCTAAATTTTTGAAACTTTGTTTGGATTTGATAACTTACTTTGACAAATTTCTTTACTGAACTTTGTTTGTACTTTTTTCTTCAACAATTTGAAACATTTATTTTTAAGTTTTTTTAATAATTTGTCAAATTTTTCAGTTATTTTTTACATCATTTTGTATGTTTGACTGCATATAAGTTTCTTGCACTTTTCCAGACATTTAAGGTATGTTGATATTTTTATTACATTTATTTTCTCAGGAGACTTGTGAAGTTATAAAAAAAATGCGAAATTTTTTCACACTGAGCTCTTCCCGAAAGGTTTCCGAACTTTGATAAATGGCATACAAAACTTGGCCTCTCCAAAAGTATTAAATGAACAAAATTTCGTCGTTAATTTCCGGTTTATTATTCAGTTTTTCATCTATTTTGGTCATTTAGACACCAGGGAGTTAAAATTTCGAAATGCCATAGACTCATTTTTGCTCCCTTAATTAAGGAACACGATGGAAGTACTTAAAAGCCTAGTTTTGAACTTGGTTTCGACCGCAATTTTGAGAGGTGACAGCCTACTCGTCCAGGCTCTGGACCGCCTAAAAAAACTGTGGGTTTCCTCTATTCAAAAACCATCATTGAATGTTTGTGGCAAGCAAAAACTGTTACTTAAGATTAGTAATTCCACCAAACACGACTTTGCTTTGACGCCAAAGCAGCTCCTTACTGTAAAACTGGAACGCAGTCCTGTCAATAAATCGAACAAAACTCTTAAATTCTGAACAATAGACAATAAATAAAAAAATAAAGTGATAATTTATAAAAGTTTATTAATATTTTATTTCAATAATCTTTTCTTTCCTTAAAATAAAAATGGTCGCCTTTAAATATCAATGGTTAAATTGTCCATGTGGCCGATCTAAAATATCAGATTGGTTAAATGTCCATGTGGCCGATCTAAAATCTCGGTTTGGTTAAAATGTCCATGTGGCCGATCTAATATCAGATTGGTAATGTCATGTGGCCGATCTCAAAATCTCGGTTGGTTAAAATGTCCATGTGGCCGATCAAAATCAAATATGCCTCTTCGCTGCCTTCTTTTCAAGCTGAGAATTATCGTGGTTAGAATGTCCTTATGGCCGCTGTGATCGATATAAGCCAAAAACTATCTTAACCGTACAATATATGCAAACTTATGAAGGTGCCACTTTGTCAAAGTACTTGCATGTGTTATTAAATTTTTTTTAGATATAACTTATTTTTTTCAAAATTTTGTGCAAACTGTTCAGTACTGTTTGTTAGCCTGATGATGACTACTTGATAGTCGAAATATATATGTTACAATAAATATTCACTATATTTAAACATTCTATAAAATATACAATTAACTTATACTTTCAAGATCAAGCGTTTAAAATTATCTTTTCCCCTCTATGAATCACGTACTTCTTAAATCAAATTATTAGGTCAAAATTTTCACGTTATTTCCCTCCTCACTTGTAATTACTTAATTGAAACTTTCGAATTTTATACTGCCAAAAATAATTTATCTTTTCTCGATACCATTGATTTTTACTTTCCAAGGTTATGCATGCACAAATCACTTTTCTAAAAACTGGTTTATCTCGCCATTGTATTTGATTTATAATTTAAAAAAAAATTCTTCGGAAGTGAAAATTAGGCAAAAAATCGTGAAAAATAAATCCCCTGTAATATGGGAACCAAATATCCAAGTAAAAAATCAATTCATTATTTGGTACCACAGCAAAATTCTGTACCATGTTGCAAAAGGAACAAAATCTGGGATGATTTTTTAGCCATTTTTGGCTGTATTTACGTATGCTTAAGCCAATATATCGGCTCTGTGCTCACAAGGGTTAACTTTTAAATGAAAAAAACTCATTTATATCCCCTATTCACACTTTTGTGAATATCCCGGCCCTGATTAGGAAACGTAGTGTGTTTTTAAGTAGTAGGGCCGGGATATCCACAAAAGTGTGAATAGCGGATATAATGTTATACACAATGTAGCTTTTTTTATCAAAATAACAGGAATATTTCGTAACTGATACAACTTTCAAGTTCAGTATTTGTACCACTTTGGGAGCGCGGACTGGGGTAGATAGTGATTCGTCAAAAAATCGAAAATTTCAACTTTTCGAATATAAAGACAACTTTTTTTAGAAATTCTTATGGCTCATCGTTTCCAGTGCCAAATTTTAAGACACAAAACATAATTTTTCAATAGTTCATTCCAGAATTTTTTGACAAAAAACCACTATTTTTATAAAAAGTGAGTATTTTAGCATCACCTTAATTATCTTCGACATAAAAACATGAAATATATTGGGTTTAAAAATGAAATTCACCACTGAAAAAGATGACCAAGACGATTTTCAAGTTAAAATTGTCTTTATATTTGAAAATCGAAATTTCCGATTTTCGTCGAATTACATTTTTTGCGAATTACTATCAACCCCGCGGACTGTTAATAATCAATAGGCCCAGGGAAATTTTTCAGTTTTCCGATTCCTGACTCAAATAGTGATTGAATCTTTATCATACATAGCAAATTAAGACTTTTTATTGGAATGGACTTCTGAGCAAATAATAGAATTGAGACAATTATCATAGAATATTTAGAAGAAAAATACAGTACGGCTTCGAGCCTTACACAACTAGGAAACCAACTTTACGAGCATTTTACAGTTCTATCAACTAATTTGACCAACTGGCATGAACGAACGGCATTTGAAGGTTTAATGATAACTCAAATACACTAATTTGACTACTAATTTGATTTGTACTTGTATATATCAAGGGGTATATATAGGATATGCGGCATATCATATGCCCCATATGATATGGGCCATATCCCGTATTAATGATCCTTTTGAACAGATAGAATAGTAGGCCTTTAATAATGCAATTTCGAGGCCTACTATTACTAAATGAGCGAAATTACTTTTGTGGTAACCTGCGAGAATCTTTCTCAACTTTTACTTTGTTTCAAAAATGATTGAATAAATCGAAAGCTCAACAATTATTTGTATTTTTTAATGCAAAAATGGTAATAATCACACATGCTTAAAAAGGGGAATACAGTTTGAACAGGAGACTGGTTCGATTATTTAAGTTTAAAAGTTAAGACGATATTTATAATACAAAAAATTGAAATTTATGAAAGTTATCTCAAAGTTGAAGTTTATTTAGTTCTCTGATGATATCTGGCGACTTTATTTTCCCGAATTAAAAACAATTTGCAGTTATCTTTGTGAGTATATGGATCTCCACTCCGTATGCAATCCGGAAACCTGATTCGAATATTTTCAAATTTTGCGGAAATGATACTGTCAGCTGATTGGCTGGAATGTTAATTCTTAATATAAAGAGTGTTAACCTCGGCCAATCATCTTCACGCATTGCGCAATCTTCAAATCTGGCTTTCGGCCACAAACGGTTGAATTTCATAGTTTGAACAAACTTTTTTTGTAGTTTGGAAAAAAATGGTTAAATACAAGTTTTATAGTCAAGAATTGAAGCGATTTTAATTGTAATCTGAATAAGTATTTGACGCCGATTCGTCATCAAATCGCTTTGGATAAAATTTATTCATCATCCCAAATCTACGGGTTTGAAGACGATCAGACTTTGGTTCCAGAATTTGCCGAGCTGCCGATGTCTGAAGACGGTTCAGAAATCGCTCCAGATCTCCAGAATCAGGGGTTGCCTAAATATCTGATATTATTATTTGTTTTGTTTGTAAGATCGCATTTATAAACATTGTAAAATTAACGATTCTGTATCATACTGTGTTATTTTAGGAGGGCTCGAAAAATTAACATTCACCCAATTTATTTCTGCACGGATTCTGAAATCTAGACTCTGTATTTTTAGTAAGATTCGAAACTTCCGTGTTCTAAAATGTTTATATTGACAATGAGAAATCGAAACGTTGCCTGATGTTGACAATTTCAGACAAATAATTACTGGAATCCGAAGTTTGAATACTTAAATATTTCTTGTTAGCTCATTAGAATCAAAATCATAAGAACGTGTCTGATACTCTCTTAATAAACAGTTTTTCTGAATTTGATTATTAAACCTCAAGATATCGAGTTAACGGGAGCAACCTTCGTTTTCACTGTTTTCAGGGCTTTCTTGAAATTTAAAAATTCGAAAATGTTTTGATAACATCAATGATGTTACATCATAAGTATTTTCCTTATCGTTGGTAAAAAATAAAAGGTGTTGACCCACCAGCATATATCCCTTTACGGGAAAAGTAAATTTTTTCTAATTTGGTCTAGTTCATTATGTACTATTAGTAGCACTAATGTACTAGACCAAATAAGAAAATATCTACTTTCCTCGTCAAGGGATATGAATTGAAATAATTTTGCTTTTAAATTAGATACAAACATGTTTGTACATTTGACAGGCTCACGCAATTTAAAAAGCAAAATATTGGGCGAAAAATTTGGACAAAAAAATCAAGATAAAAAAGTATAAATTTATTTGTTAGGATAATTAGTAGCTCTAGGTTAAGAACACTAAACTTGCCAACAAGGTCAGTATCGGAGAGTTTGGTGGGCAAGCTCTTTTTGCAGCTCCTTTTGCCCGTTGTACTCTTACAGGTTCATCTTTCAACTTGTCTCAGCTCTCAAATTGAATAATGATATTTTGCCTTGTGAAAAATAAACTTACTTCGGCAGAGGCAAGCATGCTGATTATTGAAAAAATAGCAAAGATTGTTTTTAGCATTTTTATTCTATTTTAATAATTTGATTTTATTTCAAACTGCTTCTCTATTAAATAGGGCAAAATCAACATTTATTATTGATGAGAAAATCTGATAGTAGATTCGTGGGGCCCTAATTCATGGCGTGAGGCACACTTTTGAAGAAAGTATTCGAATAGTAAGAATTCGAGTTATCCTTTAATGCATTTAAATCAATTATCGTCATTAAATATTAAAATAAAATGAGATTATACTTTTAAGAACAATATTTTTAACCAAATTACCTATTTCTGACGCTAATAATCAATTTTCAAATATATCAATACTCGTCGCACGGTTCTCAATTTAATCAACATAAATTATTTTAACTGTACCTGATTCAAGCATACGACGTCTTCGAGAGATTTCATTTAATTTGCAATCAGTAATAATCTCTATTAAGTTCTGTATAAATGATCGATAAAATAAATCAAAAACATTAGCAATTTGAATTGAGGCTCCATAATCGTCAAAAAACAATTTCCCAAGAAATCGGCAATATATTTGGGCATTTTCGCCGATATGAAGTCAAAAACCTTTTTTTGTTCAAAAATATAAAACTGCGTGAGCGTTCGAAATGACATGATAATTTGAAAAGTTTTTCAATTTCATAAGGAGTTTAACAATACGTGCAAATGAAGTTAGATACCAAAATGTGCAGAATTACTGTGTGCAGCACGTACTTCACCAAACACACTCAAAAACAAATTCAATAAATTGAATAAATTGGGAAATTTTAACTTAAAATATGACGTCACTCATGACGCACGCAAAATAATTTATAATAGGAATTTAGCGCAAAATCTTGAAATTGCGTTCAGAGAACAATAAAGCTCTGTATGGTGGTAATAACTCGAAACACAGGAATCATAGCAATTAATTGATAATGTTAAAACAATCGTATAAATCTTTATTTTTGAGGGAGCTCTAGCATGATAAGAATATCGGGTCAAGGGTAAAATGTAAAAAAGGTAAAATGTAAAAAGATGAAATTGGCATCATAATTCTCAACAAATGACAGTATTTTGAGAAAATATGGTACTATCTGATAGAGAATTTATTTAGTGCAGTGTCAGCTAATTTTATATGCATTTAGGATTAATTGCATATCAAATTTTTGCATATAATTTTTTTTTACATTTTCACTTTTTTACATTTTACCATTTACCCAAGAATATCACTACCTGAAAACATGTTTAATAAAGCCCAAAAATTAATATTTAAATTTATTTCTACATGGAGGACCATGAATACCCTGAGCTACGCTTACTTAGTGGGCGATGTTTGCTGTGGGTTTCTTGATCAGCTACTGCAGCGCATTAACAATTTACTTTTGATCTTTCAGAAAAACTCACGTTTTTTTTATCATTTGATAACAGTGAGGAATGCTATTTTGAGTGAATACGTTCAAAATTTTTGTACTAATCGATAGGTCCAGATCTCTACGATGTATTTCACTTTAAACTCATCTGAGCTTCGGCACAAATCTGTTTCACCTAACCAGGCGTCATACAAGTGACTGTCTTGGTTTAAATTTTTACCATTTCGGTCCTTGATTGATATCGAAAAAAATATATTTGATTTATATAAAATAGAGTCAACTCGGCTAGATCCAATTTAGTTTTACCGACTGATAGTGAAAATAAAATATTTTCATGTTTTATGAAGAATCGACGATTCTGAATCGTATGATATTTATATGGCTAAAGGAGGAGATTTCGGCGCGTTTTCATTTATGAGTTTTTTTTTCAGATATTTTTACGGGAAATTACCGCAGCATTATTTTCTTTCATACTTATAATAATCATTACAGGTGTCATTTCACTTCTAATTTGAGTCATCATAGCCAAAAGTGATATATCCCTTTATCACTTTTTGGTTAGAATGCGTAGCCACTACTCCATTTAACGTGTGATTTTAACGTCGTGGCTACGCATTCTAACCAAAAAGTGATAAAGGGATATACAGTGTGTTATTTTCTTGCTAGAGAAAAACAATCTCGAGTGAAATGGAGAAACGGAAACATGATTTGTCAAATCTTTTTGAGGTGCGCGCTCATTGGTTACTCCAGTCATGAATCTCCAGATTTGAGAAACAATCAAATATGTTTATTTCTAACATCATGAAAAAATGTCTTTTTTTAAAAATCAATTTGAACAAGTAATTAAAAATTAAAGAAACAGAAAAATACGAAAATAGAATAACTTCAGATTATAACTCCCTGAAACACTGTTTATATATTGTGAATTATGTATCACTTGATTTTAATTATACATTTATAGAAAAAATATTGGTTTGACATATTTGAAGTTATTTACTTCTGAATTAATTATTTTATATTCTATTTCGGAAAACAATTTGCATTTATTTTGAAATCAAAAAAAATTACAGTATGTGTTTTTTTGAGGAGGGGACAGAATATCAAGTGTCCGGGAGAATCGTTTATATTTTCTTGGGCTTCCCTGATGATATTGGTGATACTGTATCACTGATATTTTTAACTGAGGCTCAAGAAGCTAAATTTTCTTAAATTCATTCTAATAAATTTTGAAGTAACAATAAAAAACTTTACAAGCAGCGTGAAACAAAGTGCCTCAAGGTGGTCTAACCGCCTTAATTAATAATGCAATTGCCGTGCAATAAATCTAAAAGACGCACATATTGAGTCACCGGTAATTTATTCTAATAGTGCACACAGTTATCGGTAACAGAAAGGGTGGCTTGAAAAGGATTATAAGCGGAGCGTGAGATCAGGACTACTTAACCCTTAGACTCATTTGAGTATTGATATTCCCCAGAAGCATGAGAGCCACTTTTTTGGCTTGACTTTGAAGTCATATTATGAGAAAAGTTTAAGTGTGAGGGGATTAATTGTTGTNTTGCGTTCAGAGAACAATAAAGCTCTGTTATTGATGGTAATAAACTCGAAAAACAGAATCCCATAGCATTAATTGATAATGTTAAAACAAATCTATAACATGTTTATTTTTGATGGAACTCTAGCTATGATAAGAATATTCGGGTCAAGGTAAAATGTAAAAAAGGTAAATGTAAAAAAGATGAAATTGCAATATAATTCTCAACAATGACATGTTCTTTTGAGAAATATGTACTATCTGATAGAGAACTTTATTTAGTGCAGTTGTCAGCTAATTTTATATGGCTTAAGGATTAATTGCATATCGAATTTTGCATATATTTTTTTACATTTCACTTTTACATTTTACCACTTACCCAAAGAATATCACTACTCCGAAACATGTTTAATAAAGCCAAAAATTAATATTTAATTAATTTCTACATGGAGGACCATGAATACCCTGAGCTAGCGCTACTTGTGGGCGATGTTTGCTGTGGTTTCCTTGATCAGCTACGCAAAGCGCATTAACAATTTACTTTTGAATCTTTCAGAAAAAACTCACGTTTTTTATCATTTGATACACAGTGAGTGATGCTATTTTTGAGTCGAAATACGCTTCAAAATTTTTGTTTACTAATCGATAGGTCCAGATCTCTACATGTATTTCACTTTAACTCATCTGAGCTTCGCACAAATCTGTTTCAACCTAACCAGGCGTCATACAAGTGACTGTCTTGGTTTAAATTTTACCATATTCGTCTTAATTGATATCGAAAAATATATTATTTATCAATAGATAAAGAGTCACTCGGCTAGATCCAATTTAGTTTTACCGACTGAAGTGAAATAAAATATTGCTCATGTTTATGAAGGAATCGACGATTCTGAATCGTATGATATTGTATATGGCTAAAGGAGGAGATTCGGCGTGCCGTTTTCATTTTGAGTTGTTTGTTTTGCAGATATTTTTTACGGGAAATACCGCAGCATTATTTTCTTCATACTTATAATGATGAAATCATTACAGGTGTATTTCACTTTCGTAATTTGAGTCTCATAGCCAAAAGTGATATATCCTTATCACTTTTTGGTAGAATGCGTAAGCACTACTCCATTACGTGTGATTTTAACGTTGTGGCTACGCATTTTTAACCAAAAGTGACTAAAGGGATATACAGTGTGTTATTTCTTGCTAGAGAAAACAATCCGAGGAAATGGAGAAACGGAAAACATGAGTTGTCCAAATCTTTTGAGGTGCACCGCTCATTGGCTCAGTCATGAATCTCCAGATTGAGAAACAATCAAAATGTTTATTTCTAAACATCATGAAAAATGTCTTTTTTAAAAATCAATTTGAACAAGGTAATAAAAATTAAAGGAACAGAAAAATACGAAAATAGAATAATTCAGATTTATAAACTCCGAAACACTGTTTATATATGTGAATTATGTATCACTTGATTCTAATTAACATTTATAGAAAAAATATTGGCTTGACATATTTGAAGCTATTTACTTCTGAATTAATATATTATAATTCATTTTCGGAAAACAATTTGCATTTATTTTGAAATCAAAAAAAAATTACAGTATGTGTTTTTGAGTCGAGGAGACGAATATCAAGTTCCGGGAGAATCGTTTTATATTTCTTGCTTTCCCTGAATATTGGTAATACATGTATCACGATATTTTTAACTGAGGCCTGCAAGAAGCTAGAATTTTCTTAAATTCATTCTATATAAATTTAAGTACATTAAAAAACTTTACAAGCAGCGTGAAAACAAAGTGCCTTCAAGGTGGTCTAACCGGCTTATAATATGCAATTGCCGTGCAATAAATCTAAACGCACCTATTGAGTTACCGAATGTTATTCTAACTAGCCCAGCAGTTATCGGTAACAGAAAGGTGGCTTGAAAAGGATTATAAGCGAGCCTGAGATCGGACTACTTAACCCTAGACTCATTGGTATTGATATTCCCTAGAAGCATGAGAGCCACTTATTTGGCTTGACTTTGAGTCAGATATAGGACGAAAAGTTTAAGTGTGAGGGGATTAATTGTTTTGAAATCATTGAGAATAAAGGAGACCAATGTTTTTATTATTTATTAGACAATTAAATATTAAGTCATTCATTTCCGCTGTGAAAAAGTGAAGTTAACTCAAACTGTTTTCTAGAAAACCTACAATTTTAATAATGAAGAGCTAGTAAATAAAATTAAGTGAAACCGCTAATGTTCCTTAACCTCGTCTCCGATTCAAATACCTTATCGGGCTTCGTCTATGAAAACGATGATTTCTCACCTCTGAATGATGAAATTAGTGGTAAACGAATATGTCTGCGCTTTATGTTCCGCCCCGCTTTCCTTACTCCTTGAGCATTTTTCTTTTTCAAAACAAAAGAAATAAAAAAAGTTCTACATTAGTTTTAGTAG
Source organism: Oikopleura vanhoeffeni (assembly GCA_004367855.1). Lineage (NCBI taxonomy): Eukaryota > Metazoa > Chordata > Appendicularia > Copelata > Oikopleuridae > Oikopleura > Oikopleura vanhoeffeni. The sequence continues at coordinate 590,610 of SCLH01000313.1, read as the reverse complement.
AAACATTATTATTTTTTTAAAGATGGTCAAGACAAATTTCTAAAAACTGAGTATTCAAGACCTTGTTGTTTTAAAAATAAATTGTGAGATAAAGCTGATAAAGAAAAAATTCAGAGAAATTCAAAAAAAAAGTAGGGTGAAATATATTTCGAACGGCTCATCCAAAAAAAAATTTCTATATTTTTTCAGAAATTAATTGCTAACTCTATTGGCGATTTGAACCTTGAACTTCAATTTAGATTATTTTTGTCCTTTCCGGTCTTTTCAAAAAAATGAAAGCCACTTTTATGGCTCTATGAGTCTAGGGNTTAAAAAGTAGCCAACCTTTTAAGGAGCTTCTGCTTCCGACGGACTCATATCCACTATGAGGTTGACCAGAAGCCCTGATCCGGAGCCCATAGGCCCAGCTGGAATTCGCATCAGATAAGCTAATAATCAACGGTAATTAATTTACTTCCTGTAATTCATTTTCTTTTTCCAGAGACCGGAAAGTTGTATCTCTGCGCCGCGCCGCGTTAGAATTGGACAAATCTAACTTTGTATTCTCATTCTCGAGTTGATTGCTCGATTTGTCCACTCATACTTGTAATACTACTAAAAGTAAGTGATTGTCCTTTTTGCGTGGACCTCCTTCTTGTTTGGTTTTAATGTTTGGTTTTAATAAGACCAAAAGTCATTTTATTAACGCAGATTGTTACTCTTTTTCACTTTCATACATGGTCAAGAAAGCACTTTATGTAGTTTTAAGAAAACTTTGTATCAAATTGATACTATCAATAAACTTAAAATTTTCTTGATTTGTAGAAAATCAGAGCAAGAAAAAATTTGGTACTAACTCACAACTTCACTGTATGTAAAGTGGCCGCAGTCGGTCAAGACCAATTTTCCCATTTACAACTTCAAGTTTTCAAAAAATCCAAAAGTATGTTTTCTGATGTTACTTTACTTTGCGATTCCATTTCCATGGTCAAAACTCACTTCTGGGCAGTTTTTTTCGACGAATCAAAACTCGCCAAAAATTTGTCATAAAAAAATACGGAAAAAAATCTCCGTAAAATTTCCTACAAAATGGTTATCTTCATTTTTTCTGAATTCTAGCCCTTCCCAAAAATTGTCCCCAATGCGGCCACTCCAACTGTATTATTACACTAGCCAAAAATCATGTCAGCCGATTAACATTATATCTGCATCACAACCGCATTCAAACCTGTTAGGTCGGTTTTTGTTGGTAGAGTGGTTACAAACTGAGCACAAACCGATATTTCAGATCAAATCAGAATATTAAATCTCAATTTTAGTCGATATAATATCGGCGATATTCTATTTTCAACCGATACTCTTGTTCTTATTTTATATTTAAAATATCTAAAAGTAATCTTGCCTAAGATTTAACATCAATTATTTCTTTATTGATCAGTGAAAGCACAAACACGCCTCTAGAATAAAAATTCAAGTAGCCGATAAAAAGGTCGTATAAATCATACGATGGCTCTGCTATGAGTAATGAAAATTTGGAGTTTTTGATTCGGCAAATAACGCTTCACAGAATAGCCTTCACTTGATCTGGTGCACAATTATTAATAAAATTTAACATTGTTTGTCCGAGCTATGTTTTGTGCGACGAATTTGATTTTTGGTGTTCGAAAATTAAAAATTTTCTGAATTGCTCGCATCAAGTTCAGCATTAAAAACTACGTTAGCTTCTTGCATGCCAGATTTTCTGCTCGATGGACCGAACCAAAAATATAGATATGATTTTAAAGTAAATCATATTGTGCGAAACCCTTTTTACTCTAGCTGCTAGAGTCTAGCCATAATTAATAGAAAAAAATAATTTTCTCCTCGTCGATTTTCAGAAATAATTATTAATTATTGACATGATTCGAATAAACCTTACTGAAGTTGCGGATAAATCATAATTCAACATTCGATAGAAACTTTCTCCCTCCCTAATTTCATATTACAATACTTATCTTTTTATCTTATTTCCATACATATTCTCAATCTTAATCCATTTATTATCTACAAACATATAATAAATACTAAATTATTTTCAATTGAATGATTGGGAACATTCGAAACAACCTTTTAGATGTAAGTTATTGATTTATCCTTCTAGGCTTTACAGGTTATGCTCGACCTTCTTGATTTTTATTTAGTTAGACAACGTTTTTCAGAATGGGAATCCCCATTAATCATTTCATTTCAATACTATATATTCCAATATTTAACCAAAAAACCTTTTCATCTCGTTACTAATACCACACTCATCATGCATGCAAAACCGTGATTACATTTCAACTTCCCTATTCGCTAATTATAAAGCCAAACCAATTAACCCATCTTAAATTGCTACTCCTTTATTTAATTAATCAAATTATTCTTTTTCTCAATTTTCATCCCACAATACGCACACCTCTTCTTATTTTATTTTCGAAAATACTAAATTATGCCTTATTTCTTCTTTAACAAAATAAAATTTCATTATCAAAATAAAACATTTTTACTCTTACTTCATTCTATGATCCCCACCACACTCCCAATCCGATCACTCTTTTCCTCACTATAATCATATAGTAGGCGAATTCCAAAATCAATATTTCTGTACTTTTTTCACAATTTATGCCGAAATGTCGTAAATTTCTCAAAAAATGGCAATATTTGAAATTTAGAGTGCCGATATCTCCCAAAATACAAGGCCAAAAAAATTATAATATTGTTTATCGGAATCTGCAGATTCAGGAGAACACTCCCGAAACCACTGTTTTTCAGTTTGATCAAGTCGATTTTCGACCAATGAGAAACCCGGATTTTGAAAATTTTTTGAAATTTTTTTCTTTGTCTCTGAAAAATTCTGAACAAATTTTACTCTTTCATTTTTCCATAAATATCGTAGAATTCCAATGCTGAAAAACCTGTCACAGCATGTACCCTCCCTACCCTTGATCGCTGCAAATTTTATCACAACATGTCTGACAAAATATTGTCGTGGCAAATTTGTCTATTGAGCTATAAGATATCTAATAAACCAAAACACTGAGATTGAGTGTGATGTTTTTTTAATGATATTTTTAATCACGTTTTATTTAATATTATTTCATTGATTATTCCGATACTTAAAGTCCACCTTCAAGGAGGTTGGACATGCCAATTTTATTGCATGATTAAAGTTTGTCACATAAATTAAACAAACAAAGTATCGTTTCCGGGTAATGTTGGCCTGCGAAATCGATTGCGACTGATATAAATTCGCTATTTTGACGTTTGAGTCAAAATCGGAATAAAAATGAAATAAAAATAGCGAAAATGAATTCTACGTAAAACTAACCAAGAAAAATATGATTTAAAACAAATGTTAACAAGATAAATACACTCTTTTAGTTGAAAATCGCTGCCCGCCGCATCTATGATCAAGAGAGATCACGATAAAAATTTGAAATTTTCGACAAGCACTTTGTCGCATTTATTCTGTAAAATCATTGCATACTCAAAATTTGTATTTTCAAAATATATTTAACCAGCTATCAGAACGTTCACAAAAACCGGTTTTTAGGTTTTACGTAAAACGCAAACGTAAATTTGATATTATCTGACAAAAACTTTGTGACAAAATTTGTTGACAAATTTCCTAATGACTTCCGCAAGTTATTAGCTGCAGAAGAGAAATTGAGAGTTTTCAAAATCGTTTTCGTAAAATGTGTTACAAGTTTTGTACTCATTCAAAAATAATTATATCTTCAGAATAATTATTAAAAGCGTTCACGGAACAATAATTTTATCCCATTTTTTCGTTTTAACATTTCAAACAAAAGTTGAAGACCGTTAAAAAGTTGTGAGAAATACTCAGCAATAACAAAAATTGGCACGTCGAACTCCTTAAAACTTTACTTAAAACTTAGTGGGGGAAAAAAATTGACGATAATAATCCACTTTTCAAGGAAAGTAGACTTTCCTTCATCTTTTTCTCAGCTCAAAATACGGTAAAATTAAACTGCTATGATTAATAACAGCCCTCGTTCCTTAACTGGACCTAAAAAATGTATCAGTTAAAGCGGTGTCTACCAGTTAGGGCGCATCCTTTAATTTTTGCTTAGTAAGCCACATAATTTACAATTTGTGGACTAAAATTGCTTTATTTTTTCGTTTAATTTGAATTTAAATGTAAAAAGTTTTGCGTCCAGCACAAATCAAATACAGTCAGCAGTGTTACATATTATTGTAGTGACAAAACTAGTAAGCTTTTTTTATGGGCACACCCCTTTGGGAACCAAGCGGTAAGAGAAACTGGGAACTCTTTTTTGTATAAGTATAGTGGTAACTTTGCACGAAGAAAATAGAGGTTGACCTGAAGAAATCGAACAAAAAACTGTGTCTCGATATCTCTGACCATTTGGTATCCAAATAAAAGTTACCTTTTATTTAAGGGTATGGTGGTTTTTTGCAGTTATTGTGTTTTAAAAGCACAAAACAAGTTAAATGAGAACAAAAAAAATTTCGAAATTTTTGAGTATATTCGAGTATTTTTCTCAAAATAAAGTAGAAAATAACATTTGTTTCAATTTGACCACTGAAACTTCCAAATTGCGGCTTGACCTCAGCCAACTTTCTCTTCAGTGTTACTTCATCTTTCTTTTGAGCCTACTTTTAAAAAAATCGAAGCACAATTTTTTTCAGACATTTTTCACGTGACCTTGAAAAATTCATATTTGAGTTTGGGGTTGAAATTGATAATAAAAGCTGCACATAAGTTTTTATTTGTTTTGAGCTACATTTTACAAAAATTTGAGTGAATTTTGAAATTTAACCTAGGAGGAGACATATTTTCCGATGAACAAAGTCCAAAAAAACGGTGGTTTATTGCATTTTCAAAAAAATATAGCACTTATCGACAAAAACGCTCTACAGAAGTTTTAAATAGTAATTATACAGGTTATGTCAAAATTAAGGTTAATTTCAAAATAAAACCTGAGAGGAGATAGATTTTCCGTTTTGGTTTAGGTCTCCCTGTCTCGCTTATGTGTCTGAGAGTGTATGCATGCAAAAAAGTTTTGACACATGTTTTACGCAAGATGAAGGCTAGTTCTACAAACTGGTAAGTCTAAATAATATATTTGAAGCTCTGTTTGGCTATTGTTTCATCGAAAATATGCCAAATTAGGAACCACCATATAATTTGGTTTGCTTTTAATTCAGAATTCTCAAATGTGAAGATCAAAAAAGTTATTAACTTGTACCACTCTATACTAAGTTTCTCAAAACCATTATAATTCGCGAAAATTTGTAAAATCTTATAAAAAAGTAGGATCTTGTCGTACTTTTTCAGCAATTCTGCCTTTGAGGACTCTCACAGACATAAATATAAATTGAAAAAAGCACCTGCTTTAACTGTACCAGTGAGGGACATATTGAGTGAGATGATACCAGTTAGGGAGCGAGGACCGTCTAAGAAATAATTGAATTGGTCATTTAATATTTGACAGTCACGTTATATTCTCGAAGAAATACAGTAGGAAAAACAGTCGAGAGGAGTATTCCTTGGAAAAATGAAGGAAATGAAGAGTTAAAGCCTAAGCAAACTTCTCCATTAGAAGTCTTGTTAGACGAAACAAAAGACGCAGTCGGTTATCTACCATACTTAGTTTACAGCTTTTGTTAATTTATTGGTATGATATGTTTATTTCATAAAATTTCAAATTATTCGTAGTAAATATATATTTATGAAATAGTATTGATTTCACTGATTTCCCTTCAATATGAAAAGTCGTAGGTATAATAACAGCAAGATTTCGGACAATTTTTAGTCATAAAATCTTTCATCCATTCTTTACCACAATATCCACTTGCTTTGAAAATGTCGCAATTGACATTTTTATCGTTTGATAAACCACAGTGTTGACAGGGCGATCTGAAATAAATCACAATTTAAAATATCACACAAAAATATAAAAAATTTTTTTGGCAAGTTCGAACAAAATACTGAATAACCTTCTCACACCCATTGCCTATCTGAAGGCAGGACTTTGAGCGCTTATTACAGGAAAAGTAAAAGTGTCTGCAACTTTATTATTCTTTAGTTCCCGGGATTAAGGATAGACTTAAACTTCTATATCATTTAATTTACATTTTGATTTTATTAACCCTGTAGAAAAGTGACATTAACAAAGTGATTTTTAACCTACGCAATTCATTTGCGAAAAAATTAAAGACGTCAGAATCAAAATGAATAATGAAAGAGATAAAGAATTTAATTTCCTGAAAAGTGACTTCCTCAGAAATAACCTGCAATTTTCGGTCTTCAATCTACAGGTGTTTTTCGAAAATAAAACCTAACCTACGCAATTTATCGAAATCACTTGTGAAAGAATAAAATTTACTCTTAGATGTTAGATCAAAAACTGAAAATGGAGCAGATTCAGAAAATTTTACCTAAAAAGTGAATTACTCAAAAGTAACCTGCGATTCCTGAGGGGGTTAAGGATCTCCCATAATTTTTTATAGGTGCCTTTCATTAATAATAAAAGGGTGCCATTTAAATTTAAAATTGCACTTATAAAAATTGAAATAACCGATCTTGGGCTTAGGAACTAATTCTGGAAATTGAGAAATGTCTAGTTTCACTTTCTGCGGGTAATGTGGTATAACTTATACCGTATGAGTTAGGTCGAAAATAATACCTATACGAACATTTAAACGTTTCTAAACTATTTGCTTTGATAAGATATACAATGGTTGACCACTTAAAGAACCTCCAGTTAAAGCCTCTTTTTTGGGCATATCAGATTTTTCCGCAGACCTGTGACCACTCAAAACTCCCCTTTTATATTTTCTCCTATTAAGCTTACATTTTCGGGATATCCTT
>SCLH01000313.1:554973-574060 GCA_004367855.1 Oikopleura vanhoeffeni | reverse complement strand
AGTTTTTTTTTACCAACTCAATTTTTGATCGATTTTTTTAAATGGCGTTTTTATGGTCATGAAAAGTCCGAAGGCATTTTCAAACATAAAATGTTTATTATTGCAGGCGTTTTTCACATCTGTAGAATGTTCGCGCTAACGTACTCTTAATTAGAGATCAGCATAATTGAATCGCAACGTATCGTAATTTTCGGATCAGATCGGCTTTTCGCGATACGATACCATCTTATTTTATTTCTTCCCTCTAGATACGATACGATACAGTATTAATTTCGACCCCTCTAGATACGATTCGATCCAGTTTTTATATCAAATCCTCTAGATAAGATACGAACCATTTTAAATTTCGACCCCTAGATACGATACGATCGAGTTTTAATTTTCCCTCCACTAGATACGATACGAATCGTATCATACGATCCAGTTTTATTTTTTTTAAATGCCCATTTTGCCGAAATTTTTGCACAATTAAATAGATATTGTCTGTTTGATCAGTACTTTTCTTTTAAGTTACCACTCCTGCTGGTTTCGAGTAAACATGTTCGAAGTTATAAAATATTATTACTCAAGTCGGTAGAAGGTAAAAGTTTAGCTTATTTTTTCTCAGAAACTCATTGCTGCCTATTGACCACTCCTGCCTTGAGCAAAATCTTTCGCAAAAACACTCAACTTAATCCCCTCCGCGGTTTCAAAGCGCGCGACATCCCTCTTTTCTATTATAGTCTTCTCTTCCGGAATTTAAGATATGTGATACAGCAGGGTACGGCGTATAGGTAAAACCCATGCAAAAACCAACGTAAGTCTCCGCAAAAACCTACGCTACCTACGCAAAAATCTACGCAACCCACTATTTTTTGCGAAAAAACGTTCACCTATACGCCGCATTCTGCTGTAATAGGTGTAATTCTCTTGAAATTTTTTTCGATGAAATTTTGCCTTAGAATATTCATACTTACTAAGTGAGTGAATTTAAAAGATATTTTTCGTAGATTCGCATCAAAATTTGGAATGCGTCATAAATTATGATTCATATTAATGTACTTTTACAGATTACTCACTTTGTAGCACCGTACCTTTATCATTCGTAAAAATTTCTTCCGTAACTGAAGAAAGTGCTTTATTATAGGTAAAAACACCTTCCATCTGGTTGAGCAGTTGGTCAGATTCTGAGTTCGAAATACCTAGATCAATTTTTCCACAACATCCTCCGGGCGTTTTAGCAGTTCCAGTTTTCTGAGACGTTATTTGAGGTTTTTTATTCTGAAAAATTGTAGCTTCTAGAACTTGAACATTTCTAGAAACACAGTCAAGTCGAATTCGATTATCTGCGTAATTGCTCAAGCCTGATAAATATTCCCAGCCAGATTGATCGACAAAATTTGGGCATTGAGCATCATCTTCAACGAAAAACATAAAACTTTTTCCAGAAAGTTCTTCAGAAACAACCCAAAATGATGCATAAGGAAACAAATATGAGCGGCCATCAACAGCTATGTTAAAAAATGGTTATTTAAGAGTTGATCTTTTTTTACCCGGAGTGGCAATATATCGATCAAGATGCCCGAGTAACTTAAATATCTTATTCCTCATTCTTTTAAAAGGCAAATGAGAGATTAAAGTTACTCGGGCATCATGATAGATATAGTAAATATAGTGCTGTCGGATTGCCTCAATTGTATTGAAAAGAAATCGAACGAACTAACTGCTCAATTTTTTTAATTTATTTTTAAAAACTTATTATAAAAAAAAATTATTTATCTCAAAATGTTATAACAAACTTAAAAATGGTCGAATTTAGATAAATTTTTAATTTTTTTTCTGAATATGTGTGATAATTTTGCGCAATCTAAGAACGCAATCAAATGAGTTGTTTCCTAAAGCCAAAAGGTTTTCAAAAACAAAACTCACGCAGTGTTGGATCTTTAGCGCCAAAGTGTACCGTTCCTTACCGATTTAATTAAGATATATTTAAAAATATATCCAAAGTATATATATCCCTTTATCACACTTTTGTTCCATTCTCGGCCCTACTATTTTAAAACACACTACGTTTGTTAATCAGGGCCGAGAATGGAACAAAAGAGTGATAAATGGATATACGATTAAAATATTATCCCTATTCTTTTAACACGCAAATAAGTTTTTAGTGTTACCCGGGCATCATAATGGATATACAGATTAAAATGATAACTATGTCTGAATAAATGATGCTGATCGGTTTAAATTTAAACCAATTAGGATCGAGCCAAGACTAAAAAAGTTAACAAAATTAAAATTTTTTTTTTTTGGATTTTATGCATTTCATTTCTCTCGAAAATTGATAATTGGTAATTCTGACCCTGGACACCCGGAAATCTCGGAAACCCTCAGATCATTTTTACCTTTATAAATTGGCTTCCCGTTGGATTTTTGCTCAGTTTGATAGAAAAATATTGACCTTGTTGTTTGAGGTATATTTTTGTCTGTCGGATCATAATTTGGCAGGATCAATTGTAATTCACCACAGCAAGATGAACACTTTAAATTTTCACACAACTTTGTTTCCACCGAATAACCTACGCAATTATCGGATAAGGTCTTTCCATCGCAAATTCGCTCTCTGAATGACCCACCAAATCTGCAGCTACATTCAGACCAGCTTGACCAACTTGACCAGATATTTCTTGCTGTGATAAAGGTCAGAACACAATTTATGACGAGATATTTAATTTGGACACGATTTTTAACGTAAATTAAAAAAAAAATTATTTGAAGAAAATAAATAATTTTTGAAAAAAACAAAAATTTTGGAATATCATGAAATATTGATATTTATATAAACTGTACATTGAAATGAAAGTATTAATTTACTGAAATGATTCATATTCTTTGAATTATTTATGTACTTTGATTATTTGTTTTTGGGAAAAAACTGATTTTTGCTAAAATAACCATTTTTCATATAACTTTTAAGATTTGATTTGCTTGATGGCGAAAACAGGGAACACCTTCATTTAGAAATTTTCGAATTCAATAAACTTGGCATGAATCTAGTTTAGCACGGAAAATCAAGAGTTTAGCTCTTATTTCCGGTCAGTCACGTGACCGTATTTTATCATAAGGATAGACTGTAATACATGATATAATATCATTTACATCAACAACATGGTTGACACGCTTTGTGACTAAACGTTTTGAAATTTGATTAAATTTATCTTATTCTTTCAGGAAATATAAGGAAAGTTCAGTTTTTGTCTCTAATAGATTCATGTTTTGTGATTCTTAGATATTGCTTTAAACTATTGGTCAAAACTGGACCAAAATTACACTTTTGCCAGGTGCAACGCAATTTTCAACTGATCTGGAATATGTGTGGGTCCGAGTTTTGTTGATTTTCTACTCATGATGAGATACGATAAACTCTGCTCACGTGACTGAAATTATAAAGCAGTTACTTCCTAGTTAATGGACAAACACAAAAATAAATTACGACAGAATTATTTACTGACCAATACCTGAACTTGCATCGCAAACTTTGAACCGGTGGTTATAATTGTAGGGCACGATTTTTCGAATGGTTATTTCAGATTTTTCAACAGATTGGAATCCACTTATAATCAGGCCATTTGGACAAGAAGACTCAAAGCGCTGTAAACCGACAAATGCCCATTGACAGCCATTACATCGTTTGCAAAATAATAAGCTTGACTTTTCAGGGATTTAAATAAGCGTAATTAAAAATAAGATTTTTTTAAACGATTCAAATTATTTTTTTTGTAAGAAAATTGGAGAAATTTATAATTTGGTATCAAGAGATATGTTTAGTTAATTTGGTGAAATATCGAAACAAACAAAATGAGTTGTGTGAGACACGACAATTGGGATAAGTTTGTTAGAAAAACCTCAAAACCCCGTGAAAAAAAATGAAAATGAAGGTCTGGTTGTGAACATCATTATCCTTGACCAGATTTTCTCACCCACATTTTCAAAAAGAGGGAAAGGGTTATTTTTTGTCTGAACAATGGTTTTAGTTGATAACAATGAAGTTTTTCTGCAGCGTACACAATAATTGTACACGTAATTCAATTCCGAGTGTAGAAAAATTGCAAATATAAACTAATTAAAGTTTTAATCTTCTTAAAATTTGAAAGAAAACTCAACTTTGTATAAAAATAAATTATTTTCAAAAACGAAATTTCGCGTCAAAAAAAAATTTGACGCAAAAAGTTTCTAAAATTAAGGGGTGGAAAATCCCACACTAAAACTAACTTTTTGCACAAGTCTGAGCCCCCCTAAATAATAATTTTCTAGTTGCCTTAATTTTTAAATAAATCCCAACTTAGATTTGAGCTGGCACATGGAGGAATATTGTAATGCACCAGTGCAAATAATGCTATTCAAATCGACATTATTGATATTTTCGAAATTTTCCGCAGCACGACTACAAGTTGTTGCTGTTGATGAAAATTTCTCGGAATTCAAAAAAATGTCGAGTCCGGAGCCAAGTTCCATCGAAACACATTGAGAAGTTTTATCAAATCTTTCGCCTTCTGGCATACATACAGGAACTGTGAAAGTACTTTAAAATGTTTTTTTTGATGTCATAAATCATTTCAAGATTTCGATTCGATTTGCTTTTATGATTTCTTATTTGAAATAAAAAATACGAGACTTTGGCTAATAAGCTGAAATTGTTAAAGGTCATTTTGGTATTGTAGTTGATCGGCTTTATTTCTGTTATTTTGACTTTTATCAACCGAAATAAATTTACTGATGAAAAACAAACAGAAACAAATTTGAAATTTAATTTCACATGTTAATTAAAGTAAGAATGAAAAAAATGGCTAATTTTTTTTTAATTATGTTCAAATTGTAGTCCGTGAAATAAATTCTCAGCTACTGCCTAAAAATGAGTAAACCTCTTTTGAAATTGCCTATGGAAACCTAGAAATTTTAATTTTTTTCGAAAAATATTTCAAGAAAAATTTAAAGCTTAGGCAAAAAATTTCTATTATAGGTAATGTCAAAAACGGGCTTTCATTTTTGAGCAGTACCTCACAATTTATAATACAAATCTTCTTATTTTTTAAGAGTTAAAATTTGAACATAAATGAAAAAAAAATTTAACAAAAAAAGTTGTCATTCATATCTTATCGTAAATGTTTAACTCAAAAATTTTCAAAATTTTTCATTTTGCCGCTCTTGTTCATAATTATAACTGATTGAAACCGATTTTCATCAAAAAATGAAATTTGATCGTACCTTATTTTTTGAAAGATTAAGAACAAAGTTGTATTTTTGAATAATTATATGCAAAACATAACAGGTTAAATTCCGCCTTATAATTTTAAAGATTTATAAACCACTTTCAGCTTATTTTTCGTGCGTTAACCCATACCGCGAAAAGTACTGTAAAGATTTTTCCCGCAATATTGATAATTCGACCTAGGTAGGTCTTAAGGGGGTAGTGTCCGCAAAAAAAGTTGGCCTGAAAATCTGATTATAGTTACTAACACCCAAGAAAACGTTTGGTGATGGTCTCGTCGTCTTCATTCATCGGTTCTCCCACAAGAGGGCGGCAAAAGTCGAAAACGGAGGTACCATTTTCCTCCTTAATTACATATCCGACCAACTTCATTTATGTGTCAAATTGAGCGGATTCTTAATTAGCAGAAATATTGTGGTGGTTTTTGGCTGACTTTATAAAAAATACAGTAGATAACCTTAGAAAAGTGGTATTTTGGCCGTTTGGTACCATTTATTCAAAAAACCGCTCATCAGAATTTATTTTAACTATTGCTCATTTCGATTCTCATACAATTGCGAACAATAATGTGAACTACATTTTCATTCATGTCATCAAAAAATTTCATGTCATCAAAAACCCTTCAAAATTTTGAAAATCAGATTTTAGCATATTTTTATACATATATTAATTTTTTTGATGAACATGAATGAAAAATGTTAGCCCACAATTATGTTTGCAATTGTATGAGAAATCAAATGAGCATAGTTAAAACAAATTCTGATGAGCGGTTTTTGAATAAATGGTACCAAAGCGGCAAATACCACCTTTCTAAGGTTATCTACTGTATTTATTAAAGTTAGACAAAAAACCACCACAAATATTTGCTCAGTTGAGAATCCGCTCATTTGACACATGAATGAAGTTGATCGGATATGTAATTAAGGAGAAAATGGTACCTCTGTTTTTGACTTGCCGCCCTCTTGTGGGAGAACCGATGATTGAAAAGCGACGAGACCATCACTAATCGTTTTTTTGGGGGTGGTTTAGTACTATATTAGAGTTTCAGGCCAACTTTTTTTTGCGGACACTACCCCCTTAAGTTAAGACTCTTAACACTTATTCGCTATCTTTTTACTGGGGAAAAGTGTTTAGACATACCTAGGCCTAATTTCGATATTAACCATTGATTAGTTGCCGGAATCTGACCTGGTATTAATTAGCTACAAGATTTTTTTCGTAGATTTCTCGGACTTTTCCTATATGATGATTTTCTTCAATGCTTATCAACGAAAGATCATTTTCGTAATCATTTTGAATAAAATTTACTTCTAACTCTTCGTTTGACTTCTGTAAAATAACCTTAATTTCCGTTGCTTTCAAGTTTTTCATACAAGTGCCATCTGCAAGTACCCAGTTTCCTTCATTGATAATAACCCCAAGGCATTTTTGAAATTTTCCACGATTTTTATCAAATCCAAGAATAATGACTAACCAATTCCATTCGAGTTGAGACTTAACATTGTGAAAAACCGTAGGAAAGTCAGATTCATCAATTTTACCACATGTTTCAGAATACGAATGAGATCTGGCTGAAAATAGGGTGGCCACATGATTTTTTGTTTATTTTCCGGCAATTTTGAAGGCTTTCAGGAAGGTGTCGATGTTTTTCGTACCCATTTGGGTACGAAAAGCATGCCATGCTTTTCGTACCGAAAATGGCCTGAATACAAATTGTTTATTAAGACCTATTCGGGTACGAAAGGCATGAAAGGGCTTTTCTCACTCAAATAGTCTAAATGACAAATACTTTGTGAAAAGAGCATCGTCATGTCAAGAATATAAAGAGGCAGACCAAGTAAATTCGAAGGAAAGTTTGATTTTAGCTTAACGCCTTATGAAATTCAAATCATCTTAATTTTACTTGAATCTCATTGGTCAAATTTTTCTTTTACTTAATTTTTTCATCAGAACAATTTGGGTACGAAAACCACGAGCGTGCTTTGCGTACCCACATACAGTATACTAGGAACAAAAACGATTGGCTAATTTGGGTACAAAAAGCACGGCCCCTACGGAAAATTAACAAAATTTTTTCTGAATTTGAAAATAGTATATATTAAAAGATTCTCATTTTTTCTGTTTTCCATAAATGCTCACATCTTTCGAAATCATTTATAATTTAAAGAATATATAACTCAATTTGCTAAATTGTAAAGCCGGTGCAACCATCGAATTAAATTTTGATAATAAAGTTCAAAAACAATAAATTGTTGTAATGTTCTGAACTTGAATATATCGAATTCGGTGGTTGCATTCAACTAGCGCAAATATTTATCATGATAAAAATTGAATTATTTTTGAATAATGAACTCCCTAGCTTTCAAAGCGCATTTATTTTTTCCTCGTTTGTTCAAGCAGACATAACCTCCATCGGTATTTTTACACGCTTCATCTGAACTACACTTATTTCCTCCAAAGTTACACTCATTTACATCGTCACATTTTGTCTTGTCCACTCGATTCAAAATGAACCCTTGTTTACAAACACATTTTGGCATTTGATTTTCTTGAATACAATCTTGTTCGCACTGCATCATTTTTGCAATATTTGCCGAACATTTTGGATTGTCTGATCCAACTTTTTGTCTTGTGTATAAAAATTGTCGAGTAAAAAAGAATAATAAGTGAAAATTTTTGTTATTAAATAAAATATTATTTCTGAAAAATAAAAGCAAAGTTTGTGGTAATTGGGCAAAATATAGCCTATTTTTCTGTGAAGTCATATTTCGTCGGCCAATCAAAAAAGGTCCTTTAATAAATATTCGTCAAAAATTTTTACAAGACATTTTGACAGTTCACATTTCTTGGTCACTTTTTACTAATTTTTTGGCCAAAATTTTTGAATAATTCGGCTTTTTGAAAACAATTCATTTGATTAAATTATAGATAGCTCAAACTGAGCACAATATTTTTGATATTAGTAAAATAAAAAAATTGGTCTATCGGACCAATTATTTCACCTTTTTTCTGAGAGTTCTGAAATTGTTTAATTATAGTTTTTCTGCAAAAATTGGATAACAATGTCGGATTTGGACCAATTTTTGTATTTATTGATTTAACAATGTAATCGGATAAGTTGTTTTCGAAAGCCAAATTATTAAAAAAACTTTTGCCAAAATCTAGTAAAAAGTGATCAGGAAGCCCGTAATTGATATGTCTCAGTGTCAGAATTTGTGAAAAGTAAATTCGATGCGTACATTTAAAATTAATCGGTCGTGAACAAAAAATACCAGAAAGAAAGGAGATCGATTTTAAATTTGTTTAACATTAAGCCCGATTCTGTTTGTTAAATTTAGATCAATCGAAACTCCTTAATTAAGTGTATTTTTTACATCCGCCTTTCACGCAATGCGAAAGATTCGAGCCCTACTACTACTACTACTACTTCTGTAGATAACACACTACCCTTAACTACACAGAGCCCAACTCTCTCATAGTGTGAAGAGGGATATGCTGATTGTGAATAAATATTTTCAAATACCTTTAGGTTTATTATCAGATTTGCTTATTTCTCCTTTAAAGAGCCTGTGGGTGTTTGCTAGTAAAATTGACAACCCCTGAAGCAGCACTTATAAAACAAAAAGATTATCGCCTGTGATATTTTTCATCTTTTTTCAGACTTATTTTTTCTATTATATTTTCAACCAATTATTTTTAAGCAATTTATTTTTTAACCAATCGGCAACCAGTAGAATTTGAAATTTTTTTTTGAAAATGGGTCAAAAATGATCACCTTGAAATTTGCTTTTGCGTGACCGCGTTGAATTATTTTGAATGTTAGCCTATCACATAAATGCTAAATACCGTACATTTTGTAAATAGGAATTCGATAATTTTTGTCATTCTGAGTACCCTAAATACCAATTTTCTGATTTTCAAAAAATTTGAAGTATGTTTTCTAGTCTAATTTTACCTCACGGTTTTATTTCCGTGGTTGAAATTGACTTTTGAGCAATTTTGGTTTATCAACCAATCAGCAACCAGCAAAAATTTAGAAATTTTTTTCGAAAAATAAATCCCCAAAAAATTCCTGTTCATGGTTTTTCTTTATTTAATTCAAATGTTGACATTTACCATAAATGCTTAATACCTGGGTGTTTACATCACAAAATCATAGAATCGCCTAAGCACCACCTGTGGTATCGAGACCTATAGTTGCTAATACCGGTTTGACAAAGTCGAGTTTAAAATAAATCAAGTTATCGGGCACCTCCATTCCGGTGTTACACCACGTGACGTTTGGTATATAAATTTAAGATGTCAATCTGGAGCAGAATTTTACGTTGTACACAAAAAAGTTAGTAAAAATTGCGAAAAAAGATGTTCATTTTTCTTTTTTTGAAAGAAACTTTGATCGCCAAAACAGCGCCACCAAGTGGTCGCACGAAAAAATATTTTCAGCAAAAATTTCATCGTCAAAAACTAGACACAATGTCTGAAGTTTTCAGATTTTATAGATCCTTTTTATCGGTTGTTGATTTTTTGCTCTGGAGGCCTAGTTATATCCTTCCCAATGCCTATTATCTCCAACGTCTGTTGAAATCACACTAATGTTGTCCTAGTTATTGCTCACGGATTGCTTGAGACACCGATCAACTTCGGCGGTCCCAATATCTAGTCAGCCTTGCCTATAATCATACTCAAGACAATCACTAAGACAACATTAGTTGTATTCGAACACGTGCTATAGAATAGTAAGCACTTTTACGATGGAATTCAAGGTTGGAATGTATATTCAATTATATTCAACATTTAAATTTATTCATCTTGATTTCAGATTTGATCTGCTGGCAGTACAGATTATGAATAAGGTTCACGATATCGAAAATGATCCCTACTGCGGCTTTACACAAACGCGTCATAACTTTGTGAAAGTGACCAATGAAATCGCGGATTCTTGAATTAAGTCGACAATCGAGTATTCTGATTGGACACTGGCTCATAGTTATGACGCGTTGGTTGTTAAAGGCGCAGTAGGAGGAATCCATTTTCGATATTCTGAGTAGGTCAGGCCTGACCTGTACTGAGCACGATCCAATAACACAGTTGCGTACTTGGATTACACGGACGCTCAGATAATATCACTTAAACTATTTCTGCAATACATACAAACACGCAACGATACCTTAGCCAATCAAACACCTTTATTGCGTTAATTCATGCCGATTCTTGGTCAGGTCAGAAGGATCAACCACATCAAATGCTCAGAATTACGCATGTTTTCGAAATATTTTAATTTTGTACTCTAGGTCGGTAATCCATATCCCTATTTAATTTTAGTGAGGATTATCTTATAAAAATGATTACTAAAACCAAAAAAAATTTTGAAAGAAGTTTTGCAACTCTCAAATTGCGCACAATTTTTTTTGAAATGCCTTATTTTTTGTTGGAATTTCGAAATTAAAATCAGAAATAGTTATCAAGCCAAATGATAGGGACTTTTTTCGAAAATGCCTAATTTTTGTGAGAAAACGGACAAAGTTGTTCCATAATTTTTTCTTGGCCAATTTCAGCACAAGAAACTAAAAGTGCCCGAAAATAAATAAATCGGCAAGCTGTCTGCCTACCGATACTACTATTCCACTTAAATATCTCTATATAAAAACTACGTAGCCTGAACAAAATTTTATTTACCAAATCTAGGCTGTTTCCTCTCTGAATTACAATTTCCGCACGTTTTTGTGACAAATCTCTAGAGGCTTCGTCTAGTCTGCAGACCTGAGGTTACAAAAATCTTTAAAAGTATATTATTATCTTCACAGCCTTTTAGAGAACATTATCAGTATAGAAAAGTTTAAAAGAGTTTTTGTTGATTCATTGAGATTGCCTTAATTCTTGAAGTGAAAATAATTCGATGAATTCTCTCGGACATTATAGGACATGCCTTAGGTTGTTAAAGCATTAATTTTGAATTTAAAAATACTTCCTTTTACGTCACTAAGAGAACATGTTCATAACGCGTACTCATTTAATAGAAAATCATAAGCGTATTTTCAGCATTAGAAGGTTTAAAAAACCTTAGAGCATGAATCACTTTTACTTTTTAAGGCCACTCTCAAAAATAATGTTTGATGAAAAATTTGAGAGACATTATTATATATTTTAATAATTTTTATTTTATTTGGCAATGTTTTGCTTATTTGCATCATAACTTCGGGCACCACTGCTTGGCTTGGCTTGGCTTGCTTATATATATTTTTATCTCGGATTCTTGAGTTACAGGGTAACGGATATTTTAAACTAAACCAAAGGCGGGGGGGCGGGGAGTCACCTTTTTTTTTCCAAACTGGTTTACACGTTGATTTCCGCCGTTTTGACTTGGTTGTCAGAAGAGTTTTCTCAGGTATACAAATCAAAACGGCGGCGGAATCAGTTAACCAGGCTTGGAAAAAAGAAGGGATAAACCTTACCCCTGTAAATGAATTTTTTGCCAAATTTTTATATTTCTGTAATTATTTAATTGTTTGATTAATTTTGAAACTCTTGCCAAATGATGAAAAAGGAAAATAATTTTATTTTTTTAAAAAATTATTTTATCTTTTCCTTAATAAAACTTTTTTGGAATTTTGGAAAAAAAAACTATGTTTTAAATTTTTAATCTCAATTTTGTTTAAATATTTAAGGGTCCCAGAGTTTCTTTTTATGTATTTTTAAAAATTTTTGTCGTTAAAAGTCAAGCCAAGCCAACAATGTTTTTGGGGCTGTCAAGCAAGCCAAAGAAATTTTTTGTCATGTCAAGCAAGCCAACGAAATTTTTTGCTGGTCAAGCCAAGCCAACGAAATTTTCTTCGTATGGTCAAGCCAACCAAGCTAATCCACCTCTGGTTTTGCCTGAGTCTGATTTCGCATCATAGGCATCATTGAAATGACCAACTTTTACAGTTTATAAAATAACTCCAATTATCCAAGTGTTAGAACAGTTCAGATTCAAATAAAAAAGTGGACTGATTTTGACAAATTTTTATGCCACTTTCAAAATAGAGGAATTATGGTGCTTACACTGTAATTCGAGTAGGTTAATTTCTAATGATAAATGATTCAGTGGTTTCGTTCTTTCAAAATAGTTTCGAAACTTTTTCTTAATAGTATTTTTGAATTTACATAAAAAATTTGTCTCTCATCTTTTTGTGAAGTAGCTGCATTGATTTATATTTTAAGTTTTTGCAAAGGTTTTTAATTCATTCAAAGTCTAACCACACTCAGTGGTACCCGTTATGTTAAAAAGCGACTTCTGATTGTTGCGTCAAACTGGAAGACTACACATTGGGTTGATTTTCAAAGTGGGAGCACCTCATAGGAATTTTAATTTTGAAAAAAAATGATGGATATGTCAGCATCAAAAATAAGAGGCAGAGCCCAAAATTTTGAGGTCAGTCACTGACCAATTTTTTTTTATTTATCGTGAATAGAAAATCGTCTAAACTGGTGGAAGCTTAAAGAATAAAACGATATAGTCAAAGTAAATCTAACAATATTTGAAATCTCTGAAACATGCTACATGCCCCTTTTTTCTTTTTCCCGGATTTGATTCTAGGAGCGCAAGGAAGCAAAATCGTCAAAATTGACGATTGATCACTGTTAGGAAACTGTTGTTAGGAGTCCTTATATTTTTGTATTGTTACAAATGTCTTGAGAATCTTTTGCAAATTTGGAGGTCATATTACATATTTCCTTGATTTATGAATTTTTTTTGGAAATTTTAATTATAGACCTTTTTTTCATTTTTTGATATATAACTGGGGTCAGTCTATAGACCAGGACAGGTAATAAATTGACACATTTGATTAAGTTCATTACAATCTCTATTATGTCTAATGCCCCTTTTTTTTCTTTTCCCGAATTTCGATTGGGAGCGCAGAGACGCAAAAAATCGTCAAAATTGACGAATTGATCCACTGTAAAGGACCACAAACTGTTGTCAGAGTCTTTATATTTTTGTCAGTGTTGACAAATGACTTGGGATCATGTTTGCAAATTGAGGGTCATTATTACATATTTCCTGGGTTTTATGAATTTTTAGTTAAAACTTAAAATTTATTTGACCGTTATTTTATTTTCTATATAACTGGTGGTCAGTTCTATAAGACGACATTAATAAATTGACACATTTAGATAGTTCATTCACATCTCTATAAATGCGTCTTCATGCCCCTTTTTTTTTCTTTTCCCGGATTTCGATCTAGGGAGCGCAAGAGAGCAAAATCGTCAAAATTGCCTGGGGAATTGATCACTGTAAGACCAACTGTGTCGAGTCTTTATATTTTTGTCATTGTTGACAAAATGACTTGAGGATCATGTTTTGCAAATTTGAGCTCATATTACAATTTTCCTGGCGTTTTATGCTTTTTTAGTAAACTAAAATTTTTTGACCGTTTATTTTTATTTATTGCTAGTATAACTGTGTCAGTCTAAGACAGACGTGATTAAATTGCACACTTTTGATCAATGTGTGTTGTGTGTCTGTGTTATAAATTTTTTAGTACCCTCTTATGTCTTTTTTTTTAATTATATCTAGGAGTGCAAGAGGCAAAATCTCAATCGACGAAATAATCCATGTGAGGACACACCTATTGTCAGAGTCATTTATATTTGGATTGTTGACAAATGGACTTGAGGATTATTTTTGCAAAATTGAAGTCATATTAATATTTCTGGTTTTATGAATTTTTTAGGTAAAACTTTTAAAAATTTTTGACGTTTATTTTTAATTTTGCTATTAAATACTCTAAGCAATTGGCGGATTTGGATAGAAAAAATAATCTTCCAAACTGATGACAAAGTCTTTAAGTGTTTATGCTTGTTTATTTATGTGATTGAAATAAATGCAGTCAACATTTGAGGAGTTTTGAGCCCTCGCGAACAATGAACGTTTCAATTCGTTTCCTCTGGTTGTAGGAGTGCTTTGACATTGTATATTAGATTCCAGAGAAAACTTCCCTTCTATAAATTTTGCTTGACTAACATTTCTTTTGTTGGCGCAAATCGGATAAGCCTCATTGATTCGGCGCATATACTTGAAACTTGTCAAAATGTGCATCATTCACCCAGACAAATTAAATTTCCCGCTATGCACAAGATAGTGTCCACAGTCTTTCAGAATTTTGCCCTGAAATAAATTGAATAAATATTATTACTATCAAACAAGATTTACTTCGAATATAAACTTTTTGAAGGTAGAACGGAATTTGCTTACAGTTGCTTTTGATCCATGAAAAAATAAATAAAGTTCAGATATATTGACTGAAGTCATGCTCAGCGTACACAAACTCATCGATACTGTCTTAATGTTCCGCTTACGGTCAATAAATCAAGAAACCACTGAACAACAAAATACTTCAGGTCGTCATGCAATTTGAGGTTTTTTGTTTTTCATTGTAGAATTCGTATAAAATGCCAACATAACAGTAATTTTCGTAAATCAAATGATTGACTCAACATTGTGCATACCATTCGGACAAAATTTACTTTTCGTTTTCAGTTCACAATTGTATATTTGGCGAGAATTCTAAGGTCGATATGCGTTTAGTTCACGGTTTTGTCAACAGACCCATTTTTGGAATTTTATAATAAAATAACTGGTATGCTCAGATTAAAAATAACAGAACCCTGCTCGGAAATGGCCAGACTCGCATAATCGATCTTTCGATTTCTCTTTGCTCCGTTTTTCGACAAGTTAACAGTGAGAGTGTTACGATCCATTTTGATTCGTAAAAGAAACTATGAAGATTCATGTGAGGTGTTCAATTTAATCTGATTGATCACCTGATACATAATTTTTCATTATCATTCAAAAGTTTCGACTCTTCTAATTATCATTTTCTTGTAAAATTGATAATCAAAAGGATCGTAAAGAAGCGCCTTTTTAAGGGGTAGTGGCCGCAAAAAAGTTTGCGTGAAAAATTATATAACTTAAATTCAGACCAAGAAAAAAAGGTGGTCGGTGTTTCACAGCGCTATCTGGTGTCTAGCGCCCTCCGCGGGCAATTTAAATAGCCCTTGATATCCTCTGAATAAATAAATAGAGAACGCTTGGAATTTTAACTTAAAAATAAATGCAATAACTACTAGAACTTTTGGTAATTTGCTCTAAAAAATCAGATCGATTGATTTAACATAATCAAACATGAAAAACATATTTATTTTTAATTTTTTGACAAAAACAACTGCTTTTTATTACAAATATACCAAAGAACATGAACTTCAGACAATTTTGAATCAAACAATTTTTATTGGACCAAAATATACGATTGGGCAGTGAATTGCGAGTTTAAAATAAATGTCGGAAATAGTTAAAATGTACAAAACCTTGTATATAGTATTCAGATCCCTACCACTCCTCAAACAAATAAATGTTGCTACAATAGTGATTTTATCAGTGAAGTATTAATTAACGGAAATGCCAGAGTTTGCATCACACAAAATGATTGATTGTCTAATATTGTCAACTTTTGATAAAAGTGTTTCTTTGATGCGCCATATATATTGCTACATTATAGACACCTTACCTGTGCCAAATGGTTGATCTTAATATAATATTTCGCGATAAAACCTTCTTTTATATTCTTAGCAATTTGTTATTCAAACTTTATTTATGCTTCATATGATTATTCAAAATAAGCCTACTATATCCCCTATCACACTATGTGTTAATATCCCGCCCTCTACTTAAAAACACACTACGTTTCTAATCCGGGCCGGGATATTAACAAAAGTGTGAATAGGGGGATAGTTGACTTCAACTGCAGAAGAAATTCCCGCACGCCCAAGAGTTTTGCGCAAACTTTTGTTCTTAGAGCCTTAAAAATAATTTTGGATCGATTATATTAAAGATGAGATCTTCAAGGGATAAAACGACCCGAGTTAAAAAAATTCGTGTAACAAAAAAAGCCGTTCAATAAGACTGTAATCAAATACACCTTTTTCGATAACTTTCGTTTTAAAAGTCAAAACCAAAAAAATTTAATCGTTATATTAAAGATTATTATTCTGCAGTCACTCCAGGTTTAAAATTAATGGAAAATGGTTGTTCAGATTAACCATCCTTGTGCATTTGAAATTCGACTTTGGCGCCCGTCTTGATGGCTGAACCTATTTCAAAATTCTCGAGAACTCGACAAATTTTTCAGGGTCAGTTTATCTGTATATCAAATTTTCAGGCCAAACTTTTTGCTGGATCACTACCGCCCTTAAACGAAAAATGCTTTTTTTAAATTTTATACTTCACTTTTGGGAATCATTTAAAAAATAAAAAACCTTCAAATAATTCCGTTAATGCTAGCCACTTTGAAATTTTAGTTTGAAGATAAAAAAAACCAAACTTTTTGAAATTTAAATTTTGGCAAAATAAACCGGATTTTGCACATAATTAACCTGCCAAACATTTTGAAGATTTAACTTTGAGATAAGCAATACAAATTTGCGAAATAATGAGTATTGAATTTAATATCATTTGTTTGGTCAAATAGCATCAATTGTATTAAATGATTAAAAGCAGTTCAAATAATGTTCCCTTGTGTCGCGACGCTTTCTTCTTCGATCACTATCGACTGTTCGAGTGTATTGTTTCAATAATTCCGCAATTTTTGGACTATGTTGGACAGGAGTCCCAGAAAAAAGTCTTTTCGTATCAATGACTGCGACGGTGCCTAAATTGCAAAATTATCTTGACTTTTGCAATAAAAATGTTGAAATCAAAATGATACTGATATTATGTTCTCATCTTGTGGGAAATTTTTTTTGTCCATGTCAAGCACTTATTTAAAATTTATTGAATGTTGCGAACTAATAGGCTCAGAATTTGCTAAAGTGTGCTTGTGGTGTGAGACAGGAGATGTTGGGGGGTGGATGATCTGTATTTAAATTTTTTCTCTCAGCTTGTAAGGAATAAACCGACACGTAGAAAAACATTTTTAGAATTTAAACTTATATATTATATGATCTCGAAACAACCTTCAAAAATATTTACCTATCATTTTATTATTCTGAGGAAGTTAATTATTTAACTTCAAAACAACAGAGAGCTATTCCGGCGCCTAGGGCTTATCTTATCGAATTTCAAAGGTTAATTCTGAAGACCAGTTTATCTCTTAACCCCTGTAACCCTTATACAACTGTCTAAATTAAATATTGCTTCTCGGAGTCATTAATGGGTATAAAATAATTTTTATCAAATCTGCCAATGCGTATAGATTTATATAGCAAAAAATAAAAATAAACCTTCAAAAAATTTTTAAGTTTCTAAAAAATTCATTAAACCCAGGAATATGTAAATATGACTCTCAATTTGCAAATAATCCTCAAGTCCATTGGTCACAATGACAAAATATAAAGCTCTGACAATAGTGGTCCTCACAGTGATTAATTCGTCGATTTTGACTTGCTCTCTTGCACTCCCTAGATCAAAAATTAAAAAAAAAGACATAAGAGGTTACTAGAAAATTTAAATGCCCATCATCCAACTTATCAAAAAGCTGTCAATTTATCACCCGTCTGTCTTATAGACTGCACCAGTTATATAGCAAAATAAAATAACGTCAACAAATTTTTAATTTACTTAAAAAATTCATAAACCCGGATATGTATCTGACCTCAATTTTGCAACATGATCCTGCAATCATGTCATCAATGACAAAAATATAAGACTCTGACAAACCGTTGTGTCCTTACAGTGATCAATTCGTCAATTTTGACGATTTTACTCTCTTGCGCTCCCCTAGATCGAAATTCGGAAAACGAAAAAAAAGGGCATGAACATTTATAGAGATATGTAATAACTTATCCAAATGTTAATTTATTACTGTCTGTCTTCATAGATCTGCACCACCATTATATAGAAAAATAAAAATAACGGTCAAAATTTTTATTTTACTAAAAATTCATAAAACCAGAAATATGTAATATGCCCCATCAATTTTTGCAACATGATCTAAGTCATTTTCAACAATGACAAAAATTATAAGACTCTGACAACATTGTTCCTTTACAGATGATCAATTACGTCAATTTTAGATTTTGCTCTCTGCGGCTCCCTAGATCGAATTCGGAAAAGAAAAAAAGGGCATAGACATTTATAGAGATTGTAATTGAACTTATCAAATGTTCAATTTATACCTTGTCTGTCTTATAGACTGACCACCATTATATAGCAAAATAAAATAAACGGTCAAATATTTTTAAGTTTTCCACAAAAAATTCGTAAAATCAAGGAATATGTATATAGACTCTTCAAATTTGCAAAAATATCTCAAGACATTGTCACAATGACAAAAATATAAGACTCTGACACAGTTGTGTCCTTACAGTGATCAATTCGTCATTTTTGACCGATTTTGCTCTCTTCTGCGCTCCCTAGATCGAAAATCGGGAAAAGAAAAAAGGGGCATGTAGATGTTTCAGAGATTTCAAATATGTTTTCGATTTACTTGGACTATGACTCGTTATTCTTTAGCTGTCCACCAGTTTAACATTTTTTTATTCACTAAATAACAAAAATCTGGTACGGACGACCTCGAATTTGCTCTGCCCTTATTTTTGATGCTGAACACTATTCCCAATCATTTTTTTTTCAAAATTGAAATTTCCTCATGAGGTGCTCCCTATCTTTGAAACAAACCATTGCAATCCCTAGAGTTAATAAAAAAAGTGATAAATACACTAACCCAAATGTTACAGGTGTTAAGGTTTTTCCCTTCTTTCAAAATTGATAATGAGATTCCGCCGTTCTTGATTGGTTGATCTGAGAAAGACACTAGGTCTTTTCAAATGAATCGTTTGCTCATTAAGCTTTTCATCGCTCATCTC
>SCLH01000313.1:522394-554952 GCA_004367855.1 Oikopleura vanhoeffeni | reverse complement strand
CGAAATCCTGGAAAATTCTTGTTGAAAAAAGTTAAAAAAAATCGAGACCCTGAACTGCTTCTGTTTTAGTCGCAAACGTTATTGATTTTCGCAAATTGAAAAACCAGCTCTTTAAATCTTCTATGCTCAGAGTTCGGGATCTTTCGACTAAGTAGCATCTTGTTTTGAGCCAGGGCCATAATTAATTGTCCAATCAAGCCATCATTTTAATTTGAATCGTGTAGGTGAAATCATTACTGGCTGAGCTCTATGAAAAAAAGACTTATCTGTTAGTTTTTTGACGTTTATCTATTTCATTAATCTTATAGTGCCAAGTGATTGGTATTTCGTTATAATCAAAGATTTTGCAGCAACCTTCTCAACTGGTGATTATTGTCTACGCTTTCATGACGTTTTCAAATATGGGAACCCTAGTCTGGGATGATAAATTTTGATATGTTATAAAAGGTCCTAAATTTTTTGAAAATTATAAAGATCAAGTTTTAAAAACCGAGTGAGTCAATATAAAAAGTTTATTACAGAGGCGGGATTATCGCCGACCCCAATATCGCCAATAAAAACAAACGCAAGTTTCCACTAATTTTTCGCTTACAATACTTTCAGTCCACTTTCAGTAATTTAAATTTGATTGCGTTTTCGTCGAGTACTTAAATTTCTCATTCACAAATTTGGTGATTCACTGCATTCGAACCTACTGTAAAACGTCCTTATAAAATTAATAAAAATTTTGACATTGGATACCGGAACCTCAGAGTACAAATTCTAAATAATATTGAATGATACAAACAATCGCAAGAAATTATAACCCAATCAAAACCCTTGATGCGGAAAATAGGCCGGGATTTCACTGATCAGGTTGAGAAAGTCAACCAATAAAAATGCTTACGATTTCCGCATTTTTTTCAAAATATTTTAGTGATTTGTACCTGAGGTCCGGTACATCCATATGACGTCATTTTGAAACGATTTTCATTTTTTCAAACAAAAAATTATTTCTGTCAACCATAAACGCCGAATGTGCCAATATCGCCGAAATTTTTTGCCTAAAAACTTTCGGCGATATTGCCCTCCCTGGATAAAACAAAACCGGAACCAAAATAATAACATTTTGAATCTTTGACTGTCAAAAATCAGAATTTTATAATGTTCAGTTTTGGTCTTATATCAAAATTCAGGCAATTTTTTTAAGTTGATCCAGAGTCAATGACTCTATTTTAAAAAGGATATTTAAACATTTTTGAGGACTTTACATTCAAATTTTTGTTAAATTATTCAAAAAATAGAATCATAATGATGACAATTCGGTTTTCGATGTCCTAAACTTTTTATTATCATTTATGATTCGAAAAAATATTCCATTGAAATCGATAAAAAAACCATCGATCAACTAGAGTCGGACTATTTGATGATACGAGAATACCCTTGAGGAGGAACGATTGTATTATTTTCTAGTTTGGTCTAAGTTCATTAATATTTGTTAAGTAGTACCAATGTAACTAGACCCAAAACTAGAAATACAATCTTCCCCCATGAAAGCGATATATTGATCTGTTAAACAGCTAAATTTCAGTGGCTTATTCTGATATTCAGATTGTTGATTGGTTGCAAGTATCACACTTTCTATTTTTCAAAATTCACTATCTGTTTGTCGAGGGTTTTTTATTTATAGAGACACAAAAATTTTTCTTTGGCATATTTGAGATTTGTTCAGATTATAAAAAAACATTCTAATAAAATTTAAATTTTTTCTTGCGGTCTATTAGCGCCAAACTCCCTAAATTAATAGAACTCCCTTTTTAAGGGTTCTGTTTTAGCATTTTAAAATATGGCGTTTCTCTCAGAGATCCCTTTAATTTTCGATTAAAAAGTAAGGCAGTCGGAATTTTTCTAATCAGCCAGTGTCCAACATAATACCCGATTGTCAACTCAATTCAAGAATCCCGCAGATTTGATTGGCCACTTTATCAAATTGATGACGCTCAAGATAAAAATTACACTAGGGCAGGATCTTCGATATAAATATGAGCTTACATTTTGTAGGGATCAGAATCCCGATTTTCATTGAAAAAATGATTACAAACAACAATTTTTTTAAAAAACAGCCTGCAACCTCTCAAATTTCACAAACCCGCTTTTGAAATTGCCTATCTTTTGGCTTGGAATTTTCGAAATAAATTTCAGAAATAGCTTCAAGCCAAATGATAGGCCATTTTTTCGAAAAATGCTTATTTTTTTGGAAAACGGGACATAATTTTTTTTCCAAATTTTTTCTTGGTCAATTTCAGCACAGAAACTAAAAGTGCTCCGAAATTAAATAAAATAGGAGCTGGTCGATTTTTGCCGTGCCTACTTATATAATATAATTTAGACATGTTTCAAATATTGAGGTTTCATCAGGTTAAAACTTATTTTTTTGATAGATAAATTGAAAAAACAGTCCTGAATAATCTGTTGATTCAATTGCGCCTTTTTAATGACACTCCTGAAGCTGTTGACCATTTCCATTTGTGTATTTTTTTCATATGTTGTGACTTGGTATATCTTCTACACAGAAAGGTTGCTTTGAAACATACCAACTTGAATTGAGCATTTGAATGATCGCGTAAGCGATACCCCACATAGAAGTACCAACTTTTTTGACCGTGTGACCTTAACAATGCTCAAAAGTGGTGAATCTGTTAAAACTGAAAATTTATGAAACTTGCTTTGGGTTGTGAACTACAACTACAGTTTTTTTACCAACTCAATTTTTGATCGATTTTTTTAAATGGCGTTTTTATGTCATGAAAAGTCCGAAGGCATTTCAAACATAAAATGTTTATTTTGCAGGCGTTTTTCACATCTGTAGAATGTTCGCGCTAACGTACGTCTTAATTAGAGATCAGCATAATTGAATCGCAACGTATCGTAATTTTCGGATCAGATCGGCTTTCGCGATACATACCATCTTATTTTATTTCTTCCCTCTAGATACATACGATACAGTATTAATTTCGACCCCTCTAGATACGATTCGATTCCAGTTTTTATATCAATCCCTAGATAAGATACGAACCATTTTTAAATTTCGACCCTAGATACGATACGATCGAGTTTTAATTTTCCCTCCACTAGATACGATACGAATCGTATCACTACGATCCAGTTTTATTTTTTTTTAAATGCCCATTTTGCCGAAATTTTTGCACACAATTAAATAGATATTGTCTGTTTGATCAGTACTTTCTTTTAAGTTATCACTCCTGCTGGTTCGAGTAACACATGTCGAGTTATAAAAATTATGACCCAAGTCGGTAGAAGGGTAAAAGTTTTAGCTTATTTTTTCTCAGAAACTCATTGCTGCCTATTGACCACTCCTGCCTTGAGCAAAATCTTTCGCAAAAACACTCAACTTAATCCCTTC
Source organism: Oikopleura vanhoeffeni (assembly GCA_004367855.1). Taxonomy (NCBI): domain Eukaryota; kingdom Metazoa; phylum Chordata; class Appendicularia; order Copelata; family Oikopleuridae; genus Oikopleura; species Oikopleura vanhoeffeni. Next base: position 551,549 of record SCLH01000313.1, on the reverse strand, counting down.
CGCGGTTTCAAAAGCGCGCGACATCCCTCTTTTTATTATAGTCTCTCTCCGGAATTTAAGATAGTGATACAGCAGGGTACGGCGTATAGGTAAAACCCATGCAAAAACCAACGTAAGTCTCCGCAAAAACCTACGCTACCTACGCAAAAATCTACGCAACCCACTATTTTTTGCGAAAAAAACGTTCACCTATACGCCGCATTCTGCTGTTAATAGGTGTAATTCTCTTGAAATTTTTTCGATGAAATTTTGCCTTAGAATATTCATACTTACTAAGTGAGTGAATTTAAAAAATATTTCGTAGATTCGCATCAAAATTTGGAATGCGTCATAAATATTGATTCATATTAATGTACTTTTACAGATTACTCACTTGTAGCACCGTACCTTTATCATTACGTAAAAAATTTCTTCCGTAACTGAAGAAAGTGCTTTATTATAGGGTAAAAACACCTTCCATCTGGTTGAGCAGTTGGTCAGACTCTGAGTTCGAAATACTAGATCAATTTTTCCACAACATCCTCCGGCGTATTTAGCAGTTCAGTTTTCTGAGACGTTATTTGAGGTTTTTTATTCTGAGAAATTGTAGCTTTCCAGAACTTGAACATTTCTAGAAACACAGTCAAGTCGAATTCGATTATCTGCGTAATTGCTCAAGCCTGATAAATATTCCCAGCCAGATTGATCGACAAAAATTTGGGGCATGAGCATCATCTTCACGAAAAACATAAAACTTTTTCCAGAAAGTCTTCAGAAAACAACCAAATGATGGATAAGAAACAAAATATGAGCGGCTATCAACAGCTATGTAAAAAAATGCTGTATTTAGAGTTGATCTTTTTTTACCCGGATGGGCAATATATCAATCAAGATGCCCGAGTAACTTAAATCTCTTATTCCTCATTCTTTGTAAAGGCAAATGAGAGATTAAAGTTACTCGGCACATGATAGATATAGTAAATATAGTTGCTGTCGGATTGCCTCAATTGTATTGAAAAGAAATCGAACGAACTAATCTGCCTCAATTTTTTAATTTATTTTTAAAAACTATTATAAAAAAAATTATTTATCTCAAAATGTTATAACAAACTTAAAAATGGTCGAATTTAGATAAATTTTTAATTTTTTTTCTGAATATGTGTTGATAATTTGCGCAATCTAAGAACGCAATCAAATGAGTTTTTCCTAAAGCCAAAGGTTTCAAAAACAAAACTCACGCAGTGTTGGATCTTAGCGCCAAAGTGTAGCGTTCCTTACCGTTTAATTAAGATATATTTAAAAATATATCCAAAGTAATATATCCCTTTATCACACTTTTGTTCATTCTCGGCCCTACTATTTTAAAACACAGCTACGTTTGTTATCAGGCCGAGAACGGAACAAAAGAGTGACTAAATGGTAATACGATTAAAATTATTATCCCTATTCTTTTAACACGCAAATAAGTTTTTAGTGTTACCCGGCATCATAATGGATATACAGATTAAATGATAAACTATGATCTGAATAAATGATGCTGATCGATTTAATTTAAACCAATTAGGATCGAGCCAAGACTAAAAAAGTTAAAAAAATTAAAATTTTTTTTTTTGGATTTCATGCATTTAATTTCTTCTCGAAAATTGATAATTGGTCATTCTGACCTGGACACCGGAAATCTCGGAAAACCCTCAGATCATTTTACACTTTATAAATTGGCTTCCCGTTGGATTTTTGCTCAGTTTGATAGAAAATATTGACCTGTTGTTTGAGGTATATTTTTGGCTGTCGGATCATAATTTGGCAGGATCAATGTTAATTCACCACAGCAAGATGAACACTTTAAATTTTCACACAACTTTGTTTCCCACCGAATAAACCTACGCAATTATCGGATAAGGTCTTTCCATCGCAAATTCGCTCTCTGAATGACCCACCAAATCTGCAGCTACATTCAGACCAGCTGACCAACTTGACCCAGATATTTCTTGCTTGTGATAAAGGTCAGAACACACATTTATGACGAAGTATTTAATATTGGACACGATTTTTAACGTAAATTAAAAAAAAAATTATTTGAAGAAAATAATAATTTTTGAAAAAAACAAAAATTTTGGAATATCATGAAATATTGATATTTATATAAAACTGTACATTGAAATGAAAGTATTAATTTACTGAATGATTCATATTCTTTGAATTATTTATGTACTTTGATTATTTGTTTTTTGGGAAAAAAAACTGATTTTGCTAAAATAACCATTTTTCATATAACTTTTAAGATTTGATTTTGCTTGATGGCGAAACAGGGAACACCTTCATTTAGAAATTTCGAATTCAATAAACTTGGCATGAATCTAGTTTAGCACGGAAAATCAAGAGTTTCAGCTCTTATTTCCGGTCAGTCACGTGACCGTATTTTATCATAAGGATAGACTGTAATACAGAGATATAATATCATTTACATCAAACAACATGGTTGACACGCTTTGTACTAAACGTTTTGAAATTTGATTAAATTTATCTTATTCTTTCAGGAATAGAAGGAAAGTTCAGTTTTTGTCTCTAATAGATTCATGTTTTGTGATCTTAGATATTGCTTTAAAAACTATTGGTCCAAACTGGACCAAAATTACCACTTTTGCCAGGTGCAACCACATTTCAACTGATCTGGAATATATATAAGATTTTTTTATTCTTGTTGTCATATTAATTTCGAATTTTCATTCATCATACAGTAAGGTATAATATTAGTATAAAACAGAACAAAAATATGCAGTCTGACAATATGTTCTAGAGAAAAAGTTGAAAACATGTGTTTTTGACACAAAATGGGCGACCTTATTTTGTCGGTAAAATCTCTGGAATATGTGTGGGTCCGAGTTTTGTTGATTTTCTACTCATGATGAGATACGATAAACTCTTCTTCACGTGACGGAAATTATAAAGCAGTATTCCTAGTTAATGGACAAACACAAAAATAAAATTAGACAGAATTATTTACTGACCAATACCTGAACTTGCATCGCAAACTTTGAACCGGTGGTTATAATTGTAGGGCACGATTTTTCGAATGGTTATTTCAGATTTCAACAGATTGGAATCCACTTATAATCAGGCCATTTGGACAAGAAAGACTCAAAGCGCTGTAAACAGACAAATGCCCATTGACAGCCATTACATCGTTTGCAAAATTATAAAGCTTGACTTTTCAGGGATTTAAATAAGCGTAATTAAAATAAGATTTTTTTAAACGATGCAAATTATTTTTTTTGTAAGAAAATGCGGAGAAATTTATAATTTGGTATCAAGAGATATGTTTAGTTAATTTGGTGAAATATCGAAACAAACCAAAATGAGTTGTGTGAGACACGACAATTGGGATAAGTTTGTTAGAAAAAAACCCAAAACCCGTGTGAAAAAAAAAGAAAATGAAGGTCTGGTTGTGAACATCATTATCCCTTGACCAGATTTTCTCACCCACATTTTTCAAAAAGAGGGAAAGGGTTATTTTTTGTCTGAACAATGGTTTTAGTTGATAACAATGAAGTTTTTCTGCAGCGTACCAATAATTGTTACACGTAATTCAATTCCGAGTGTAAAAATTGCAAATATAAACTAATTAAAGTTTTTAATCTTCTTAAATTTGGAAGAAAACTCAACTTTGTATAAAAATAAATTATTTTCAAAAACGAAATTTCGCGTCAAAAAAAAATTTGACGCAAAAAGTTTCTAAATTAAGGGTGGAAACACCCACACTAAAACTAACTTTTTGCACAAGTCTGAGCCCCCCTAAATAATAATTTTCTAGTTGCCTTAATTTTAAATAAATCCCAACTTAGACTTGAGCTGGCACATGGAGGAATATTGTAATGCACCAGTGCAAATAATGCTATTCAAATCGACATTATTGTATATTCGAAATTTTCCGCAGCACGACTACAAGTTGTTGCTGTTGATGAAAATTTCTCGCGAATTCAAAAAAATGTCGATCCGGAGCCAAGTTCCATCGAAAACACATTGAGAAGTTTTTATCAATCTTTCGCCTTCTGGCATACATACAGGAACTGTGAAGTACTTTAAATGTTTTTTTTGATGTCATTAAATCATTCAAGATTTCGATTCGATTTTGCTTTTATGATTTCTTATTTGAAATAAAAAAATACGAGGACTTTGGCTAATAAAGCTGAAATGTTAAAGTCATTTTGGTATTGTAGTTGATCGGCTTTATTTATGTTTATTTTGACTTTTATCAACCGAAATAAATTTACTGATGAAAAAACAAACAGAACAAATTTGAACAAATTTAATGCACATGTTAATTAAAGTAGACATTGAAAAAAAATGGCTAATTTTTTTTAATTATGTTCAAATTGTAGTCCGTGAAATAAATTCTCAGCTACTGCCTTAAAATGAGTAAACCTCTTTTGAAATTGCCTATGGAAACCTAGAAATTTTAATTTTTTTCGAAAAAAATATTCAAGAAAAATTTAAAGCTTAGGCAAAAAATTTCTATTATAGGAATGTCAAAAACGGCTTTCATTTTTGAGCAGTACCTTCACAATTTATAATACAAATCTTCTTATTTTTTAAAGAGTTAAAATTTGAACATAAATGAAAAAAAAGTGAACAAAAAAAGTTGTTCATTCATATCTTATCGTAAATGTTTAACTCAAAAATTTTCAAAATTTTTCATTTTGCCGCTCTTGTTCATAATTATAACTGATTGAAACCGATTTTCATCAAAAAATGAAATTTGATCGTACCTTATTTTTTTGAAAGATTAAGAACAAAGTTGTATTTTTGAATAATTATATGCAAAACATAACAGTTAAATTCCGCCTTATAATTTTAAAGATTTATAAACCACTTTCAGCTTATTTTTCGCTGCGTTAACCATACCGCGAAAAGTACTGTAAAGATTTTTCCCGCGATATGATAATTCGACCTAGGTAGGTCGATAAGGGGTAGGGTCCGCAAAAAAAGTTGGCCTGAAAATCTGATATAGTTACTAACACCCAAGAAAACGTTGGTGATGGTCTCGTCGTCTTCATCATCGGTTCTCCCACAAGAGGGCGGCAAAAGTCGAAAACGGAGGTACCATTTTCTCCTTAATTACATATCCGACCAACTTTATTATGTGTCAAATTGAGCGGATTCTTAATTAGCAGCAATATTGTGGTGCGTTTTTGTGCTGACTTTATAAAAAATACAGTAGATAACCTTAGAAAAGTGGTATTTTGGCCGGTTTGGTACCATTTATTCAAAAACCGCTCATCAGAATTTATTTTAACTATTCTCATTTCGATTCTCATACAATTTGCGAACAATAATTGTGAACTACATTTTCATTCATGTCATCAAAAAATTTCATGTCATCAAAAACCCTTCAAAATTTTGAAAATCAGATTTTAGCATTATTTTTATACATATAATTAATTTTTTTGATGAACATGAATGAAAAATGTAGCCCACAATTATTGTTTGCAATTGTATGAGAAATCAAATGAGCATAGTTAAAACAAATTCTGATGAGCGGTTTTTGAATAAATGGTACCAAAGCGGCAAAATACACCTTTCTAAGGTTATCTACTGTATTTTTATTAAGTTAGACAAAAAAACCACCACAATATTTTTGCTCATTGAGAATCCGCTCAATTTGACACATGAATGAAGTTGATCGGATATGTAATTAAGGAGAAAATGGGTACACTCTGTTTTTGACTTGCCGCCCTCTTGTGGGAGACCGATGATTGAAAAGCGACGAGGACCATCAACTAATCGTTTTTTTGGGGTGGTTTAGTACTATATTAGAGTTTCAGGCCAACTTTTTTTTGCGGACACTACCCCCTTAAGTTAAGACTCTTAACACTTATTCGCTATCTTTTTACTGGGGAAAAGTGTTTAGACATACCTAGGCCCTAATTTTCGATATACCCATTGTATTAGTTGCCGGAATCTGACCTGGTATTAATTAGCTACAAGATTTTTTTCGGAGATTTCTCGGACTTTTCCTATATGATGATTTTCTTCAATGCCTTATCAACGAAAGATCATTTTCGTAATCATTTTGAATAAAATTTACTTCTAACTCTTCGTTTGACTTCTGTAAAATAACCTTAATTTCGTTGCTTTCAAGTTTTTCATACAAGTGCCATCTGCAAGTACCCAGTTTCCTTCATGATAATAACCCCAAGGCATTTTGAAATTTTCCACGATTTTATCAAATCCAAGAATAATGACTAACCAATTCCATTCGAGTGAGATTTAACATTGTGAAAAAACCGTAGGAAAGTCAGATTCATTCAATTTTACCACATGTTCAGAATACGAATGAGTCTGGCTGAAAATAGGTGCCACATGATTTTTGTTTATTTTCCGGCAATTTTGAAGGCTTTCAGGAAGGTGTCGATGTTTTCGTACCCATTTGGGTACGAAAAGCATGCCATGCTTTTCGTACCGAAAATGGTCTGAATACAAATGTTTATTAAGACCTATTCGGTACGAAACGGCATGAAAAGGGCTTTTCTCACTCAAATAGTCTAAATGACAAATACTTTGTGAAAGAGCATCGTCATGTCAAGATATAAAGAGGCAGACAAGTAAATTCGAAGGAAAGTTGATTTTACTAACGCCTTATGAAATTCAAATCATCTTTAATTTTACTGAATCTCATTGGTCAAATTTTTCTTTTACTTAATTTTTTCATCAGAACAATTTGGGTACGAAAACCACGAGCGTGCTTTGCGTACCCACATACAGTATACTAGGAACAAAAACGATTGGCTAATTTGGGTACAAAAAGCACGGCCCCTACGGAAAATTTAACAAAATTTTTTCTGAATTTGAAAATAGTATATATTAAAGATTCTCATTTTTCTGTTTTCCATAAATGCCCACATCTTTCGAAATCATTTATAATTTAAAGAATATATAACTCAATTTGCTAAATTGTAAACCGGTGCAACCATCGAATTAAATTTTGATAATAAAGTCAAAAACAATAATTGTTGTAATGTTCTGAACTTGAATATATCGAATTCGGTGGTTGCATTCAACTAGCGCAAATATTTATCATGCATAAAATTGAATTATTTTTGAATAATGAACTCCTCTTTCAAAGCGCATTTATTTTTTCCTCGTTTGTTCAAGCAGACATAACCTCCATCGGTATTTTTACACGCTCATCTCAATACACTTATTTCCTCCAAGTTACACTCATTTACATCGTCACATTTTTGTCTTGTCCACTCGATTCAAAATGAACCCTTGTTTACAAACACATTTGGCATTTGATTTTCTTGAATAACATCTTGTTCGCACTGCATCATTTTGCAATATTTGCCGAACATTTTGGATTGTCTGATCCAACTTTTGTCTTGGTATAAAATTGTCGAGGTAAAAAAGATAATAAGTTGAAAATTTTTGTTATTAAATAAAATATTTATTCTGAAAAATAAAAGCAAAGTTTGTGTAATTGGGCAAAATTAGCCTATTTTTCTGTGAAGTCATATTCGTCGGCCAATCAAAAAAGGTCTTTAATAATATTCGTAAAAATTTTTACAAGACATTTGACAGTTCACATTTCTGGTCACTTTTTACTAATTTTTTGGCCAAAATTTTTGAATAATTCGGCTTTTTTGAAAACAATTCATTTGAATTAATATTATTAGATAGCTCAAACTGAGCACAAATATTTTGATATTAGTAAAATAAAAAAATTGGTCTATCGGACCAATTTATTTCACCTTTTTTCTGAGAGTTCTGAAATTGTTTAATTATTAGTTTTTCTCAAAAAAATTGGATAAAATGGTCGGATTTGGACCAATTTTTGTATTTTATGATTTAACAATGTAATCGGATAAGTTGTTTTCGAAAGCCAAATTATAAAAAAATTCAGCCAAAAATATAGTAAAAAGTGACCAGGAAGCCCTGTAATTGATATGTCTCAGTGTCAGAATTTGTGAGCAAGTAATTCGATGCGTACATTTAAAATTAATCGGTCGTGAACAAAAAAATACCAGAAAGAAAGGAGATATCGATTTAAATTTGTTTAACATTTAAGCCCGATTCTGATTGGTTAAAATTTAGATCAATCGAAACTCCTTAATTAAGTGTATTTGTACATCCGCCTTTCACGCAATGCGAAAGATTCGGGCCCTACTACTACTACTGTAGATAACACACTACCTTAACTACACAGAGCCCAACTCTCTCATAGTGTGAAAGGGGGATATGCTGATTGTGAATAAATATTTTCAAATACCTTTAGGTTTATTATCAAGTTTTGCCTATTTTTCTTCCTTTAAAAGAGCCTGTGGGTGTTTCGTAGTAAAATTGACAACGCCTGAAGCAGACTTATAAAACAAAAAGATTATTCCGTGTGATTTTGTCATCTTTTTTTCAGACATTGTTTTCTATTATATTTTCAACCAATTATTTTTAAGCAATTTTATTTTTTAACCAATCGGCAACCAGCAGAATTTTGAAATTTTTTTTTGAAAATGGGTCAAAATGAATCACCTTGAAATTTGCCTCTGCGTGACCGCGTTGAATTATTTTGAATGTTAGCCTATCACATAAATGCTAAATACGTACATTTTGTAAATAGGAATTCGATAATTTTTGTCATTCTGAGTACCCTAAATACCAATTTTCTGATTTTCAAAAAATTTGAAGTATGTTTTCTAGTCTAATTTTACCTCACGGTTTTATTTCCGTGGTTGAAATTGACTTTTGAGCAATTTTGGTTTTCAACCAATCAGCAACCAGCAAAAATTTAGAAATTTTTTTCGAAAAATAAATCCCCAAAAAATTTCCTGTTCATTGGTTTTCTTTATTTAATTCAAATGTTGACATTTACCATAAATGCTTAATACCGTGGTGTTGTTTACATCACCAAATCATAGAATCGCCTATAGCACCACCTGTGGTGATCTGAGACCTATAGTTGCTAATACCGGTTCAACAAAGTCGATGCTTGCGCATCTTTTAAGCACCATGAATCATTGTTTTAAAATAAATCGAGTTATCGGGCACCTCCATTTCCGGTGTTACACCACGTGATCGTTTGGGTATATAAAATTTAAGATGTCAATCTGGAGCAGAATTTTACGTTGTACACAAAAAAGTTAGTAAAAATTGCGAAAAAAGATGTACATTTTGCTTTTTTTGAAAAGAAAACTTTGATCGCCCAAAACAGCGCCACCGAGTGGTCGCACGAAAAAATATTTTCAGCAAAAATTTTCATCGTCAAAAACTACACTATGTCTGAAGTTTTCAGATTTATATGACCTTTTTATCGGGTTGCTGATTTTTTGCTCTGGAGGCCTAGTTATATCCTTTCCCAAATGCCTATTATCTCCATAACGTCTGTTGAAATCACACTAATGTTGTCCTAGTTATTGTCTCACGGATTGCTTGAGACACCTATCAACTTCGGCGGTCCCAATATCCAGCAGCCTTGCCTATAATCATACTCAAGACAATCACTAAGACANACATCTTGATTTCAGATTTGATCTGCTGAGCAGTACAGATTATGGAATAAGGTTCACTATATCGAAAATGATCCCTACTGCGGCTTTTACACAACGCGTCATAACTTTGTGAAAGTGACCAATGAAATCGCGGGATTCTTGAATTAAGTCGACAATCGAGTATTCTGATTGGACACTGGCTCATAGTTATGACGCGTGGTGTTAAAGGCGCAGTAGGAATCATTTTCGATATTCTGAGGTAGGCAGTGCCTACTAGGCACGACAAAATAAAGTTGCGGTATATGGATTACCGGACCTCAGAGTACAAATCCTAAATATTTGAATAATACAAACAACGCAAGATATTAGCCAATCAAAACCCTTTATTGCGTAATATGCCGATTTCATTGGTCAGGTTGAGAAAGGATCAACCAATCAAATGCTCAGAATTCGCATTTTTCAAATATTTAGGATTTGTACTCTGAGGTCCGGTAATCCGTATCCCCTATTTAATTTTAGTGAGGGATTATCTTTAAAAAATGATGTACTAAAACCAAAAAAAATTTTGAAGAAACGTTTTGCAACTCTCAAATTGCACAATTTTTTTTGAAATTGCCTTATTTTTTGTTTGGAATTTTCGAAATAAATTCAGAAATAGTTTCAAGCCAAATGATAGGGAATTTTTTTCGAAAAATGCTAATTTTTTGGAAAACGGGACATAAGTTTGTTCCATAATTTTTTCTTGGTCAATTTCAGCACAGAAACTAAAAGTGCTCCGAAAATAAATAAAATCGGAGCTGGTCGTGCCTACCTTACTATATCCACTTAAATATCTCTATATAAAACTACAGTTAGCTGAACAAATTTTTATACCAAATCTGAGGCTGTTCTCCTCTCTGAATTACAATTTCCGCACGTTTTTTGACAAATCTCTAGAGCTTCGTCATATCTGCAGACCTGAGGATTACAAAAATCTTTAAAAAGTATATTATCTTCACAGCCTTTTAGAGAACTTATCAGTATAGAAAAAGTTAAAAGTAGTTTTTGTCTCATTAGATTGCCTTAATTTCTGAAAGTGAAAATAATTCGATGAATCTTCTCGACATTATAGGACATGCCCTTAGGATTGATTAACATAATTTTGAATTTAAAAATACTTCCTTTTTACGTCACTAAGAGACATGTCATAACGCAGGCACTTCATTAATAGAAAATCTATAAGCGTATTCAGCATTAGAAGGTTAAAACCTAGAGATGAATCACTTTTACTTTTCAAGCACTCTCCAAAAATAATGTTTGATAAAAAATTTGAAGAACATTATTATATTTTTAATAATTTTTATTTTATTTGCAATGTTTTGCTATTTGCATCAGACTTCGGCATCCACTGGCTTGGCTGGCTTGGCTTGGCTTATATGATATGAGTTATATCTCGGATTCTTGAGTANGATATATTTATCTGTTAAACAAGCATAAAATTTTCAGGGGCTTATTCTGATATTCAGATTGTTGATTGTTGGCAAGTATACACTTTCTATTGTTTAAGTAATCACTATCTGTTTGTCGAGCGGTTCTTTTATTTATAGAGACACAAAAATTTTTCTTGGCATATTTGAGATTTGTTCAGATATAGGGAAAAAACATTCTAATAAAATTTAATTTTTCTTGCGGTTCTAGTTTAGCGCCGAAAACGTCCCTAAATTAATTAGAAAACTCCCTTTGTTCAAGGGTCTGATTTTAGCATTTTTAAAATATGGCGTTCTCTGCAGAGATCCTTTATTTTCGAATTAAAAAGTGAAGGGCAGTCGGAATTTTTCTAATCAAGCAGTGTCCAAGTCATAATACCCGATTGTCAGACTCAATGTTCACGAATCCCGCAATTTGATGGCCACTTTATCAAATGATGACGCCTCAGATAAAAATTACACTAGGGCAGGCATCTTCGATATTAAATATGAGCTTACATTTTCGTAGGGATCAGAATCCCGATTTTCATTGAAAAAATGATGTACAAACACACAATTTTTTTAAAAAACAGCCTGCAACCTCTCAAATTTCAACAAACCCGCTTTCTGAAATTGCCTATCTTTTGGCTTGGAATTTTCGAAATAAATTCAGAAATAGCTTCAAGCCAAATGATAGCGCATTTTTTCGAAAAATTGCTTATTTTTTTGGAAAACGGGACATAATTTTTTCCAAAATTTTTTCTTGCGTCAATTTCAGCACAGAAACTAAAAAGTGCTCCGGGAAATTAAATAAAATAGGAGCTGTCGATTTTTGCCCGTGGCCTACTCTTATATATATTAAATTTAGACATGCTATTCAAAATATTGAGTTCATTCAGGTTAAAACTGATTTTTATTGATAGATAAATTGAAAAAAAGTCCTGAATAATCTGTTGATTCAATTGCGCCTTTTTAATGACACTCCTGAAAGCTGTTGACCATTTCCATTTGTGATTTTTTTCCATATGTTCGTACTTGGTATATTCTTCATACACAGGAAAGGTTGCCTTTGAAACATACAACTGGAATTGAGCATTTGAATGAATCGGTAGCGATACTCCCACATAGAAGGTACCAACTTTTTTGGACCGTGTGAGCCTTAACAATGCTCAAAGTTGGTGAATCTGTAAAACTGAAAATTTTATGAAAACTTCTTTGGGTTTGTGAACTTACAACTACCAGTTTTTTTTACCAACTCATTTTTGAATCGATTTTTTTAACATGGCCGTTTTATGTCATGAAAAGTCCGAAGGCATTCAAACATAAAATGTTTATTTTGCAGGCGTTTTCACATCTGTAAATGTTCGCGCTAACGTACGTCTTAATTAGAGATCAGCATAATTGTAATCGCAACGTATGGCGTTAAGTTTCGGATCAGATCGGCTTGTCGCGATACCGATACCATCTTATTTTATTTCTTCCCTTAGATACATACATACAGTTTAATTTCGACCCCTCTAGATAGCGAGTTCGATTCCAGTTTTATATCACATCCGTCTAGATAAGCATTACGAACCATTGTTTAAATTATCGACCCCTCAGATACGATCACGATCGAGTTTTACATTTTCCCTCCACTAGATACGATACGAATCGTATCATGATCCAGTTTTATTTTTTTTTAAATGCCCATTTTTGCCGAAATTTTTGCAACAATTAAATAGATTATTGTCTGTGTTGATCAGTACTTTGTTCTTTTAAGTTATCACTCCTCGCTGGTTCGAGAAACAATGTCGAGTTATAAAAATTATGACCCAAGTCGGTAGAAGGGTGAAAATTTAGCTTATTTTTCTCAAGAAACTGCATTGCTGCTATTGACCCACTCTGCCCTTGAGCAAAATCTTTCGCCAAAAACACTCAACTTAATCCTTCCGCGGTTTCAAAGCGCGCGGACATCCCTCTTTCTTATTAAGTCTCTCTCTGCCGGAATTAAGATGAGTGTTACAGCAGGGTCACGGCGTATAGGTAAAACCCATGCAAAAACCAACGTAAGTCTCCGCAAAAACCTACGCTACCTACGCAAAAATCTACGCAACACCACTATTTTTGCGAAAAAAGACGCTTCACCTATACGGCCGCAATTCTGCGTTAATAGGTGTAAATTCTCTTGAAATTTTTTTCGATGAAATTTTGCCTTAGAATATTCATACTTACTAAGTTGAGTGAATTTAAAAAATATTTCGTTAGATTCGCATCAAAATTTGGAATGCGTCATAAATTATGATTCATATTATGTACTTTTACAGGATTACTCACTTGTAGGGCACCGTACCTTTATCATTATTCGCTAAAAAATTTCTCCGGTAACTGAAGAAAGTGCTTATTATTAGGCGTAAAAACACCTTCAATCTGGTTGAGCAGTTGGTCAGACTCTGAGTTCGAAATACTAGATCAATTTTTCCACAACATCCTCGGCGTTTTAGCAGTTCCAGTTTTCTGAGACGTTATTTGAGGTTTTTTATTCTGAGAAATTGTAGCTTTCCAGAACTTGAACATTTCTAGAAACACAGTCAAGTCGAATTTCGATTATCTGCGTAATTGCTCAAGCCTGATAAATATTCCCAGCCAGATTGATCCGACAAAAATTTGGGGCCATGAGCATCATTCTCAACGAAAAAACATAAAACTTTTTCCAGAAAGTTTCTTCAGAAACAACCGCAATGATGGCATAAGAGAAACAAAAATGAGCGGCATATCAACAGCTATGTAAAAAAATGCTGTGATTTAAGAGTTGATCTTTTTCTTACCCGGATGTGGCAATATATCAATCAAGTGCCGAGTAACTTAAATCTCTTATATCCTCATTCTTTTAAAGGCAAATGAGAGATTAAAGTTACTCGGGCATTCATGATAATATAGTAAAATAGTTGCTGTCGGGACTGCTCATTGTATTGAAAAGAAATCGAAGCAACTAACTGCCTCAATTTTTTAATTTATTTTTAAAAAACTGATTATAAAAAAAATTATTGATCTCAAAATGTTATAACAAACTATACAAAATGGTCGAATTTAGATAAATTTTTAATTTTTTTCTGAATATGTGTTGATAATTTGCGCAATCTAAGAACGGCAATCAATGCAGTTGTTTCCTAAAGCCAAAAGGTTTCAAAAACAAAAACTCACGCAGTGTTTGGATCTGTAGCGCCAAAGTGTACCGTCCTTACACGCATTTAATTAAGATATATTTAAAAATATATCCAAAGTAATATACTCCCTTTATCACACTTTTTGTTCCATTCTCGGCCCTACTATTTTTTAAACACAGCTACGTTTGTATCAGGCCCGAGAACGGAACAAAAGAGTGATAAATGGAATATACGATTAAAATCATTGATCCCTATCTCTTTCTAAACACGCAAATAGTTTTCTAGTGTTACCCGGCATCATAATGGATATACAGATTTAACATGATAAACTATGTTCTGAATAAATTGATTGCTGATTCGATTTACATTTAAACCAATTTAGGATCGAGCCACGACTAAAAAGTTAAAAAATTAAATATTTATTTTTTGGATTTCATGCATTTAATTTCTTCTCGATTTAAATTGATAAGTTGGCTCATTCTTGACGTGGACACCCGGAAATACTCGGAAAACCCTCAGATCATTTTACTTTTAAATTGGCTTCCCGTTGGCATTTATTGCTCAGTTTGATAGAAAAATATTGACCATGGTTGTTTAGGTATATTATTTGTCTGTCGAGATCAATAATTTGGCAGGCATAATGTTAATTCACCCACGCAAGATGAAACACCTTTAAATTTTCACACAACTTTGTTTCCCCACCGAATAACCTACGGCAATTATCGGAAAGATCTTGCCATCGCAAATTCGCTCTCATGAATGACCCACCAAATCTGCAGCTACATTCAGACCAGCGTTAGACCAACTTGGACCCAGATATTTCTTGCGGTGATAAAGGTCAGAACACAATTTATGACGACAGATATTTAATCTTCGAGCACGATTTTTAACGTAAATATTAAAAAAAAATTATTTGAAGAAAATAATATAATTTTGAAAACTAAACAAAAATTGCTGAATATCATGAAAATATTGATATTTATATAAACTGTTACATTGGAAAATTGAAAGTATTAATTTACTGAATGATTCATATTCTTTGAATTATTTATGTACTTTGGATTATTTGTTTTTGGGATAAAAAACTGATTTTTGCTAAAATAACCATTTTTCACTATAACTTTTAGATTTGATTTTGGCTGATGGGCGAAACAGGGAACACCTTCATTTAGAATTTTCGAAATTCAATAAACTTGGCATGAATCTAGTTTAGCACCGAAAAATCAAGAGTTTCAGGCTCCTTATTTCCGGTCACGTCACGTACCGTAAGTTATCATAAGGATAGACTGTAATACAGGAATATAATATCATTTTACATCAACAACATGGTTGACACGCTTTGTGACTAAACGTTTTGAAATTTATTACAATTTATTCTTATTCTTTCAGAAAGTAAGGGAAAGTTCAGTTTTTGTCTCTAATAGATTCATGTTTTTGTGATCTTAGATATTGCTTAAAACTATTGGTCAAACTGGACACAAAATTACACTTTTGCCCAGGGTGCAACCCATTTTTCAACTGATCTGGAATATATAAGAATTTTTTTATTCTTGTTGTGATATTAATTTCGAATTTTTCATTCATCATACAGTAAAGCGTATAATATTAGTATAAAACAGAACAAAAATAATTCAGTCTGACAATATGTTCTAGAGAAAAAGTTGAAAAAATGTTTTTTGACACAAAATGGGCGACTTATTTTTGTCGGTAAAATCTCTGGAATTGTGTGGTCCGAGTTTTGTTGATTTTCTACTCATATGAGATACGATAAACTTCTGCTTTCACGTGACTGGAAATTATAAAGCAGTATTCCTAGTTAATGGACAACACAAAAAATAAAATTAGACACGAAATTATTTACTGACCAATACCTGAACTTGCATCGCCAAACTTTTGAACCGGTGTCTATAATTGTTAGGGCACGATTTTTTCGAATGGTTATTTCAGATTTCAACAGATTGGAATCCACTTATAATCAGGCCATTGTGGTACAACGAAGACTCAAAGCGCTGTAACGACAAATGCCCATTGCAAACCATTACATCGTTTGCAAAATATATAAGCTTGACCTTCTTCAGGGATTTAAATAAGCGTAATTAAACTAAGATTTTTTAAACGATAAATTATTTTTTTTGTAAGAAAATGGCGAAAATTTTATAATTTGGTATCAAGAGATATGTTTAGTTTAATTGGTGAAATATCGAAACAAACAAAATGAGTTGTGTGAGACACGACAATTTGGCATAAGTTTGTTAAAGAAAAACCCACAAACCCGTGTGAAAAAAAAAGTGAAATGAAGGTCTGGTTGTGAACATCATTATCCTTGACCAGATTTTCTCACCCACATTTCAAAAGAGGGGAAGGGTATTTTTTGTCTGAACAATGGTTTAGTGATCAACAATGAAGTTTTTTTGCAGCGTACCAATGAATTGTTACAACGTAATTCAATTCCGAGTGTAAAAATTGCAAACTATAACTAATTAAAGTTCTTAATCTTCTTAACATTTGGCAAGAAACTCAACTGTTGTATAAAAAATAAATTATTTTCAAAAACGAAATTCGTCGTCAAAAAAAAATTTGGACGCAAAAAGTTTCTAAATTTAAGGGGTGGAAACCCACACTAAAACTAACTTTTGCACAAGTCTGAAGCCCCCTAAATATAATTTTCTAGTTGCCTTAATTTTAAATAATCCCAACTTAGATCATGAGCTGGCACATGGAGGAATATGTAATGCACCAGTGCAAAATAATGCTATTCAAATCGACATTATTGATATTTCGAAATTTTTCCGCACACGACTACAAGTTGTTGCTGTTGATGAAAATTTCTCGGAAATTCAAAAAATGTCGAGTCGGAGCAATTCCATCAAGAAACACCATTGAGAAGTTTTTATCAAATCTTTCGCCTTCTGGCATACATTACAGGAACTTGTGACAGTACTTTAAATGTTTTTTTTGATGTCATTAAATCATTCAAGATTTCGATTTCGATTTTGCTTTTATGATTTTTGATTTGAATAAAAAAAATACGGAGGATTTGGCTAATAAGCTTGAAAGTTCGTTAAAGGTCATTTTGGTATTGTAGTGATCGGCTTTATTTATGTTTATTTTGACTTTTATCAACCCGAAATTAAATTTACTGATGAAAAACAAAACAGAAACAAATTTGTAAAAACAAAATTTAATGCACAGTTAATTAAGTAGACATTTGAAAAGAAATGGCTAAGGTTTTTTCTTAATTATGTTCAAATTGTAGTCGTGAAATAAATTCTCAAGCACTGCTTAAAATGAGATAAACCTCTTTTGAAATTGCCTATGGAAAACCTAGAAATTTTAATTTTTTTTCGAAAAATTGTTCAAGAAAAATTTAAAGCTAGGCAAAAAATTTCTATTATAGGTAATGTCAAAAACGGGCTTTCATTTTGTGAGCAGTACCTCCACAATTTGATAATACAAATCTTCTTATTTTTTAAGAAGAGTCTAAATATTGAACATAAATGAAAAAAAATGAACAAAAAAAAGTTTCATTTCATATCTTATCGTAAATGTTTAACTCAAAAATTTTCAAAATATTTCATTTTTGCCGCTCTTGTTCATAATTATAACATGGATTGACACCGATTTTCATCAAAAAAATGAAATTAGTCGTACCTTATTTTTTTGAAAGATTAAGAACAAAATTGGATTTGTGAATTAATTACTATGCCAAAACATAAACAGGTTAAATTCCCGCCTTATATTTTTAAAGATTTATAAACCACTTTCAGCTTATTTTTCGTTGCGTTAACACCATACCGCGAAAATACATGTAAAGGATTTTTCCCGCGAAGATTGATAATTCGACCTAGGTAGGTCTAAAGGGGTAGGGTCCGCAAAAAAAGTTGGCCTGAAAATCTGATATAGTTACTAACACCCAGAAACGTTAGGTGGATGGTTCGTCGCTTTCACTCATCGGTTCTCCCACACAGAGGGCGGCAAAGATCGAAACGGAGGTACCATGTTTCTCCTTAATTACATAATCCGACCAACTTTATTATGTGTCAAATTGAGCGATTCTTACATTAGCCAGAATATTGTGGTGCGTTTTTTGCTGACTTTATAAAAATACAGTAGATAACCTTAGAAAAGTTGGTATTTTGGCCGGTTTCGGTACCATTTATTCAAAAACCGCTCATCAGAATTTATTTTAACTATTGCTCATTCGATTGCTCATACAATTGCGAACAATAATTGTGAACTACATTTTCAATTCAGTGTCATCAAAAAATTTCATGTCATCAAAAACACTTCAAAATTTTGAAAATCAGAGTTTTAGATTATTTTTTATACATATAATCATAATTTTTGATGAACCATGAATAAAAATGCTTAGCCCACAATTATTGTTATCGCAATTGTTGAGAAATCAAATGAGCATAGTTTAAAACAAATTCTTGATGAGCGGTTTTTGAATAAATGGTACCAAAGCGGCAAAATAACACCTTTCTAAAGTTATCTACTGTATTTTTATTAAGTTAGACAAAAAACCACCACAAATATTTTTGCTCATTGAAGATTCCGCTCAATTTGACACATGAATGAAGTTGATCGGATATGTACATTAAGGAGAAAATGCGTACCTCATGTTTTTGACTTGCCGCCCTCTTGTGGAGACCGATGAATTAGAAAAGCGACGAGGACCAATCACTAATCGTTTTTTTGGGGGTGTTTAGTCGACTATATTAGGAGTTTCAGGCCAACTTTTTTTGCGACACTACCCCCTTAAGTTAAGCTCTTAACACTTATTCGCTATCTTTTTAACTGGGGAAAAGTGTTTTAGACATACCTAGGCCCTAAATTTCGAATACCACGTTGTATTAGTTGCCGGAATCCTGACCTGGTATAATTAGCTACAAGATTTTTTTTCCGTAGATTTCTCGGACATATTTCCTATATGGATGATTTTCTTCAATGCTTATCAACGAAGATCCATTCTTTTTCGTATCATTTTGAATAAAATTTACTTCTAACTCTTTCGTTTGACTCTGTAAAATTCAACCTGAATTTCTTGCTTTCAAGTTTTTCATACAAGTGCCATCTGGCAAGTACCCAGTTTCCTTCATGATAATAACCCAAAGAAGTGCATTTTGAAATTTTCCACGATTTTATCAAAATCCAAGAATAAATTGACTAACACCAATTCCATTCGAGTTGAGATTTAACATTGTGAAAAAACCGTAGGAAAGATCAGATTCATTCAATTTTACCACATGTTTCAGAATACGAATGAGATCTGGCTGAAAATAGGTGGCCACATGATTTTTGTTTATTTTCCGGCAATTTTGAGGCTTTCAGGAGGAGTGTCGATGTTTTTCGTACCCATTTGGGACGAAAAAGCGATGCCATGCTTTCTACCGAAAATGGTACTGAATACAAATGTTTATTAAGAACCTATTCGGTGTACGAAACGCATGAAAAGGGCTTTCTCACTCAAATAGTTCTAAATGACAAATACTTTCGTGAAAGAGCATCGTATGTCAAGATATAAAGAGGCAGCCAAAGTAAATTCGAAGGAAAGTCTTGATTTTACTTAACGCCTTATGAAATTCAAATCATCTTATTTTACTTGAATTCATTGGTCAAATTTTTCTTTTACTTAATTTTTTCATCAGAACAATTTGGGTACGAAAACCACGAGCTGCTTTGCGTACCCACATACAGTATACTAGAACCAAACGATTGGCTTAATTGTGATACAAAAGCACGGCCCTTACGGAAGAAATTTAACAAATTTTTTCTGAATTTGAAAATAGTATATATTAAAGATTCTCTTTTTTTCTGTTTTTCCATAATGCCCACCACTCTTTCGAAATCATTTATAATTTAAAGACATATATAACTCAATTTGCTAAATTGTACAGCCGGTGCAACCATCGGAAATTAAATTTTGATAATAAAGTCAAAAACAATAATATGTTGTATATGTTCTGAACATTGAATATATCGAATTCGGGTGGGTTGCATTCAACTAGCGCAAATATTTCATCATGCACTAAAAATTGAATTATTTTTGAATAATGAACTCCTACTTTCAAAGCGCATTTATTTTCCTTCTTTGTTCAAGCAGACATAACCTCATCGTATTTTTACCACGCGTCATTGCATACACTTATTTCTCCAAGTTACACTCATTTACAATCGTCACATATTTGTCTTGTCCACTCGATTCAAAATGACCTTGTTTACAAAACACATTTGGCATTTGATTTTCTTGAATCGACAATCTTGTTCGCACTGCATCATTTTGCAATATTTGCCGACATTTGGATTGTCTGATCCCAACTTTGTCTTGTGTATAAAATTGTCGAGGTAAAAAAGATAATAAGTTGAAAATTTTTGTTATTTAAATAAATATTATTTCTGAAAATAAAAGCAAAGGTTTGGTAATTGGGCAAAATATAGCCTTAGTTATTTCTTGAAGTCATATTCGTCGGCCAATCAAACAAAGGTCTTTAATAATATTCGTCAAAAATTTTTACAAGACTTTGACAGTTCACATTTTTGGTCACTTTTTACTAATTTTTTGGCCAAAATTTTTGAATTAATTCGGCTTTTTGAAAACAATTCATTTGATTAAATTATTAGATAGCTCAAACTGAGCCACACAATATTTTTATTAGTAAAATAAAAAAATTGGTACTATCGACCCAATTTATTTACCTTTTTCTGAGAAGTCTGAAATTGATTTAATTATAGTTTTTCTCAAAAAATTGATAAATGGTCGGATTATGGTACCAATTTTTGTATTTATTGATTTAACAATGTAATCGGATAGTTGTTTTTCGAAAGCCAAATTATTTAAAAAAATTTTGCCAAAAATCTAGTAAAAAGTGACAGGAAGCCCGTAAATTGATATGTCTCAGTGTCAGATTTGCTGAACAAAAGTAAATTCGAGCGCTACATTTAAAATGTAATCGGTCGTGAACAAAAAATACCCAGAAAGAAAGGAGATATCGATTTAAAATTTGTTTAACATTTAAGCCCGATTCTGATTGTGTTAAATTTTAGATCAATCAAACTCCTCTAATTAAGTGTATTGTTACATCCGCCTTTCCACGCAATGCGAAAGAATTCGACCCTACTAACTACTACTACTACTTCTGTAGATAACACATACCCTTAAACTACACAGCAGCCCAACTCTCTTCATAGTGTGAAGGGATTATGCTGATGTGAATAAATATTTTCCAAATTACCTTTAGGTTTAGATTATCAGTTTGCTTCATTTTCTCCTTTAAAGAGCCTGTGGGATCGTTTTCGGCTAGTAAAATTGACACACGCCCTGAAGCAGCACTTATAAAACAAAAAGATTATCCGCTGTGTATTTTTCATCTTTTTCAGACTTTTTTTCTATTATATTTTCAACCAATTATTTTAAGCAATTTGATTTTTTAACCAATCGGGCAACCAGTAGAATTCTGAAATTTTTTGTGAAAATGGTCAAAATGATCACCTTGAAATTTGCTTTTGCGTGGACCGCGTGAAATTATTTTGAATGTTAGCCTATCACATAAATTGGCTAAATACGTACATTTTGTAAATAGGAATTCGATAATTTTTGCATTCTTGAGTACCCTAATACCAATTTTTCTGACTTTTCAAAAAATTTGAATATGTTTTCCTAGTCTAATTCTTACCTCCACGGTTTTATTTCTCGTGTGAAATTGACTTTGAGCAATTTTGGTTTCATAACCATCAGCAACCAGCAAAAATTTTTAGAAATTTTTTCGAAAAAATAAAATTCCCCAAAAAAGTTCCTGTTGCATGGTTTTTCTTTAATTTAATTCAAATGGTTGACATTTACCATAAATGCTTATACCGTGGGTTGTTTACATCACAAATCATAGAATCGCCCTAAGCACCACCTGTGGACTCGAGACCTATAGTTGTAATTACCGGTTTGACAAAGTCGAGTTTAAAATAAATCATTATCGGGCACCTCCATTTCCCGGGTGTTACACCACGTGAGCGTTTGGGTATATAAATTTAAGATTGTCAATCTGCGAGCAGAATTTTACGTTGTACACAAAAATTTGTAAAAATTGCGAAAAAAGATGTTCATTTGCTTTTGTTGAAAGAAACTTTGGATCGCCCAACAACAGCGCACCAAGTGGTCGCACGAAAAAATATTCTTCAGCAAAAATTGTCATCGTCAAAACTAACACAATGTCTGAAGTTTTCAGATTTTATATGATCCTTTTTATCGGTTGTGATTTTTTGCTCTGGAGGCTAGTTATATCCTTCCCAATGCCTATTATCTCCAACGTCCTGTTGAAATCACACTAATGTTGTCCTAGTGTATTGTCACGGATTGCTTGAGACACCGATCAACTTCGGCGGTCCCAACTATCTAGCAGCCTTGCCTATAATCATACTCAAGACAATCACTAAGAAACATTGTTGTATTCGACACGTGCTATGAGAATAGTAAGCACTTTTACGATGAATCAAGGGGGAAAAAATTTGATCCCCCAATTTGTATTTTCAAACCAAGTTTAAATTACAAACATTTATATATCTTACATCTTGATTTCAGATTTTGATCTGCTGGCAGTACAGATTATGAATAAGGTTCACGAATCGAAAATGATCCCTACTGCGGCTTTTACACAAACGCGTCATAACTTTGTTGAAAGTGACCAATGAAATCGCGGATTCTTGAATTAAGTCGACAATCGAGTATTCATGATTGGACACTGGCTCATAGTTATGACGCGTTGGCTTTAAAGGGCAGTAAGGAATCATTTTCGATATCTGAGTAAGGCTCAGCCTGACCTAGACGCATCGACAAAATAATTGCTACTACTGGACTCTCACGCGACCTGAGTACATATCCTTAAATATTTCTGCAATCATACAAACAACGCAACGAATTTAGCCAATCAAATCACCTTTATTGCGTTAATTTATGCCGATTTCTTGGTCGGTTGAGAAAGGATCAACCACATCAAATGCTCAGAATTACGCATTTTTCAAATATTTTAATTTATGTACTCTGAGCGTCCGGTTAATCCATATCCCTATTTTAATTTAGTGAGGATTATCTTATAAAAATGATTTACTAAAACCAAAAAAAAAATTTGAAAGAACGTTTTGCAACTCTCAAATTGCGCACAATTTTTTTGAAATGCCTTATTTTTTGTTGGAATTTCGAAATTAAATTCAGAAATAGTTTCACCAAATGATAGGGATCATTTTTTCGAAAATGCTAATTTTTTGAGAAAACGGGACAAAGTTTTTCCATAATTTTTTTCTTGGCAATTTCCAGCACAAGAAACTAAAAGTGCGTCCGAAAATAAATAAATCGGAAGTGTCTGCCTACCGTTACTACTATCCACTTAAAAATCTCTATATAAAAACTACTAGCCCTGAACAAAAGTTTTATTTACCAAATCTCAGAGCTGTTTGCCTCTCTGAATACAATTTCCGCACGTTTTTTGACAAATCTCTAGAGCTTCGTCATATCTGCAGACCTGAGGATTACAAAAATCTTTAAAAAGATATTTTATCTCACAGCCTTTTAGAGAACATTATCAGTATAGAAAAGTTAAAAGTAGTTTTGTGATTCATTGAGATTGCCTTAATTCTGAAAGTGAAAATAATTCATGAATTCTCTCGACATTATAGGACATGCCCTTAGTTGTTAAACATAATTTTGAATTTAAAAATACTTCCCTTTTTACGTCACTAAGAGAACATGGTCATAACGCAGTACTCATTTAATAGACAAATCTATAAGCGTATTTTTCAGCATTAGAAGGTTTAAAAACCTAGAGATGAATCACTTTTACTTTTAAAGCACTCTCAAAAATAATGTTTGATAAAAAAATTGAGAGACATTATTATTATTTTAATAATTTTTATTTTATTTTTGGCAATGTTTTGCTATTTGCATCATCTTCGGCAAATCCACTGCTTGGCGGCTTGGCTTGCTTATATATATTTTTATCTCGGATTCTTGAGTTACAGGGTAACGGATATTTTAAACTAAACCAAAGGCGGGGGGGCGGGGAGTCACCTTTTTTTTTCCAAACTGGTTTACACGTTGATTTCCGCCGTTTTGACTTGGTTGTCAGAAGAGTTTTCTCAGGTATACAATCAAAACGTCGGAATCAAGTTAACCAGTTTGGAAAAAAGAAGGGAAAACCTTACCCTGTAAATTGAATTTTTTGCACAAATTTTATATTTCTGGTAATTTTTAATTGTTTTGTTAATTTTTGAAATCTGCCCACATGAATGAAAAAGGAAAATATTTTCATTTTTTTAAAATTATTTTATCTTTTCCTTAATAAAAACTTTTTGGAAGTTTTTGGAAAAAAAACTTATGTTTTAAAAATTTTTAACTTCTCAAATTTTGTTAAATATTTAAGGGTCCCAGAGTTTTTTTTATCTTTTTTAAAATTTTTGTCGTTAAAAAGTCAAGCCAAGCCAACAAATGTTTTGGTGCTGTCAAGCCAAGCCAAAGAAATTTTTTTGTATGGTCAAGCCAAGCCAACGAAATTTTTTGCCTGGTCAAGCCAAGCCAACGAAATTTCTTCGTATGGTCAAGCCAAGCCAAGCTAATCCACCTCTGGTTTGCCGAGGTCTGATTCGCATCATCAGGCATTTGAAAAATGACAACTTTTACAGTTTATAAAATAATCCAAATTATCCAAGTGTAGAACAGTTCAAGTTCAAATAAAAAAGTGGACTAGATTTGACAAATTTTTATGCCCACTTTCAAAATAGCGAGGAATTATGGTGCTTACACTGATAATTCAGAGTAGGTTTTAATATTCTAATGATAAATGTTTCAGTGTTTCGTCTTTCAAAATAGTTTCGAAACTTTTTCTGTAGTATTTTGAATTGGTACATAAAAATTTTGTCTCTCATCTTTTTGATGAAAGTAGCTTCATGATTATATTTTAAGTTTTGCAAAGGTTTTAATTCATTCAAAGTCTAACACACTTCAGTGGGTACCCGTTATGTAAAAAGCCGACTTCTGATTTTTGCGGTCAAATATCTGGAATACTACACATTGCAGATCCCTAGAGTTAAATAAAAAAACGTAGTAAATACAGATAACCAAATGTACAGGGTGTAAGGTTTTTCCCTTCTTCAAAATTGGATAAATTTGAGATTCCGCCGTTTTGATTGGTTGAATCTGAGAAAGACGTAGGTTTTTGCCAAAATGAATCGTTCTCATTAGCTTTCTCATCGCTCTCCAATTTGGAAGAAAAAGGGGAAAAACCTACACCCTGTAGAGTCTTAGATTCGAACGCAAGACCATTGCTAAAACTTCTAGTTTTGAAGTTAGTTTTGCTTCGTAACTTTGGCAAAACTAACGTCAAAACTAAAAGCCTTATAGACTAGGATTGTCGAATTAAAACGCCCCATGAACGTGTATAGTAATTAAGGGCTTCACCTCATCCTTATCATCCAAACGGCTGTTTTATTCATACAAACGGCTGTTATTTGATAAAATAATGAAAAACCCAATAAAATCAATTTGCGGATTGTCTGTATGGTAGTTTCTACAAAAAAAAATAGGATTTTTCGTACCTTATTTTTGTGTAATAAATTTGCCGAGATTTTTCTTTGTATCTCACTTCAAAGCCAAAACCTTTCTAAAACAAAATCGCGGTAAATTTATTACCAAAAATCCTTATTTTTTTGTTGAAACTACCGGACAGACAATCTGCAAATTTAATTTATTTGGGATTTTCAATATTTGATCAAATACAATAAATATGACTCGAAAATGATGTGCAGGTCAAAAAGTGACCCTCAATCACTATAAATCCTCTGAAGGGATATCTTTCCATCACACTTTGGTTAGACAATGCTGTTTGGGAATTTTTTGAGGCTTAAGGGGGTTGTGGGTGTAAAGAATGCATGATGAAAACAAAATATTTATATTTCTTTTTCTATATCCGTCAAGTAACAATACTTCTATCTTAAAAATGATGAAATAACTTCGTTCTGGCATGTGGTTATGAGATGTTATGTGGTTCCAATCGTTAGACTCGCCACACATGATTTTGTCCCGGCACAGGAAAAAACCAACAACTTGGAATAAACCTGAAAATTACAATGAACTTTCTGACGTAAAAACACACAGAAAATTTGTTTAACGAAATAACGACAAAAAAAATATTTGTAGGTTCCAACATTTTATGTTGTATTATTCAACAAATGACCGACTAATTCGTTAAAAGAGAAGTGTAGAATATTATTTTAGCTTCTAAAAACAGGCAAGAATAATTTTCAACAAAATAACGAACAAAAGAATAATAACAATATGTCGTAGGTTCCATAAAGTTATGTATTGTCAATGAAACAAATTGACCGGCTTATCAGTTTTGTGTGAATTGAGAACATATTTTTACCATTTTACTAACCGGGACGGTGAGCCATCTATACTACACAGAAATCATAAAAACGTACTGTCAGTGATAGAGAGGTTTCAGTCTGCCGTTATGTTTCGTCATTTATTCCTATCTGCCGATCTGAAACCCTTCCATCCAGCTGGAGGAGAGATTTCCCCGACAATCTCAAACATTCTACACCCCGACAACCCCCTAAATAATACTGGAAAAATCCTACCCAACAGCAATTTTCTAACCCTAAGTTGATAAAGGATAGAAAATAAAGTTATAAAGTATTAAACTTTCCTTTGAAGCTGATTTATTGGAAATAGAGTGACCGAGAAAAAAAAAACAGAAATTGTTTTGACCATTCATAATATTTGAAAGTCATATATATGTCGTTTTATTTGCTTATCTTGTAAATTTATTTGTGGTTATTTTATGCCTCTTCAAGTCCTCTCATAAAAATTAAAATTCCGTAAAAAATCATATTTTTTAACACGAAAGCGTTTGTTTTGAAACATGAAGATACTTTATTGTGAGACGTTATTGAATGAACCGACTAGTAAAAATTCACTTGTCAAGTACAGCTTCAAAACGAATAAAACTCGATTTTGGATAAGGTTAGAACCGTGATATTTGTCTTGCTGAATATCCATTTATCACAGTTTTGTTAATATCCTGGCCCTACTACGTAAAAACACACTACGTTTGCTAATCAGGATGAGAATATTAACAAAAGTGTGATAAAGGGATATGGTCATTGACCATTGGTGAATCATGTTTAAACTGTAGCTCTCGCAAAATATCACTATACTCAGTACGAAAACATTATTAAAAAAATTGTCAGCTATTGCTTGAAAATGAGAAACCGTTTTTGAAATTGCTTATAATTAACTTTGGATTTTTTCAGGAAATTTAAATTAAAAATAAACAATTGCAAGGTCAACGATAGGCAATTTAAAAACCAGTTCTTATTTTGAAGCCATAGCTGACAATTAAAAAAACAATGTACTGATACTGTGGTAATATTTTTTCAAAGGCTACAATTAAAACATAATTATTCAAAAATTTATCATAAAAATTTTGCCGTTCCTACCTTTGTCTGATGTCGAAGTGATCTCGAATTTATTGGCAATAAATGAAAATAATTTGGCAATTAATTTGAGGCCCATTATTATTTATTGCCGAATTACTCTGACACAGTCTGCGAAACATATCCTCAAATATAATATAAATACTGTATAAATTATACAGTAGTAAGCTTTTCAAGAACAAAAAACAATGAATTTTCAGTTATTTTGTTAAGGGACGAAATTAAAACATTATTTTGGATAAAACTGATGAATGATTTGATTTTTCACGCATACAAAAACTGGATGATTAATTTTTCATATATTTAGTTACTTGAATTGAAGAAAAACCTTTAACATACGTGGCTTTTACGAAATACAATCAACTATAAATTACTGTGAAAAAATTTCTATACTACAGAAAGAGGCCCACTATCCACGAATTTGCGTATGAGATCATTAATGTCAAAAAACAATATAGGCTTACGTTATTATGTATTCCCGGTTTTAATAGTTTGAGTAACATACAAAGGGAGGCCTCATGAATAACGTCACGTTTCCAGATTGAATTTCAATTTTTTTATTCCAGCTCGATTGCGTTTGGCAGAATCGTTCATTCTACCCATTTTGGTGATCATTTCATTTTAACCTATAAAAGGTTATTTGTAAAACTCCTTATAAAATAAAAAAAAATTTAAAAATTATAACGTCATTTGTAACGCCCCCGCGCTTATAATTTGAAAACTAATAACTTTATTTTTGTTTCCATGTCGCCGAAAATGCCCATACATGGCCAAAATTATTTGGAAAAAAATTTCGGCTATATTGGCCACTTAAAATTGATTTATCACATATCCTTTCCCCAACGGAACTCCATCTCAAAAACGCTTACTATCTCTAAAGCGCGTGTTCAAATACCACTTAGGTTGTCTAAGTGATTGGCTTAGTGATTGCTTGAGCGATTACACATCGATAAAATTTAGCGGTTCCATTATCAAGACCCTTGCCTATAATCATATTCAAGATAATCACTAAGACAACATTAGTGGGATTCGAACTCGCGCTATAGAGATAGTAAGCGTTTTTGAGATGGAGTTCCATTGGGAAAAGGATATACTTGTTCAGAAACTTCACATTCGCCATTTTATCTGAT
Organism: Oikopleura vanhoeffeni; assembly: GCA_004367855.1. NCBI lineage: Eukaryota > Metazoa > Chordata > Appendicularia > Copelata > Oikopleuridae > Oikopleura > Oikopleura vanhoeffeni. The sequence goes on along the minus strand of SCLH01000313.1, from coordinate 522,888 downwards.
AACTAAAAACTGAATTAACGAAAAATCGCTCTATTTTGATCACGTGACGATTTTTTCGATGTGATGTTTTATTAGCCTCCAAGAAGTATTAGAAAAATCCACCCGGTATTTATATCGGTCGAATTAAAGAGTGGATATGCTTGGTATTGGTCTTCCGTATTTTTGCAGTATTCTGTAGTGGTGCATGAAAAATTTGTTTCATTTTCTGGATGAAAGTGATTTTATAACATGAAGACCCTTCATTGAAGGTATATTATTTTTTAAATAACTGCAATTTACTTAAATTTTGACAGATACGGATATGAGCTCTTGATAAAAAACTTTTCACTGGATTGATATATTCTTTTCAAAATATACCAATATATACCATCAAAGTGATGGTTCATAATCCAGGCAACTTTTGTAACTACAGAATTTTTGAATGATTGCTTTTTAAGAAAATTTTGAGTTCGAATTAAACTTTTCGAATTCGACAAATTATGAGAAATTTTGGA
>SCLH01000313.1:488196-516110 GCA_004367855.1 Oikopleura vanhoeffeni | reverse complement strand
GAATATCACTTAAGCTAGTTTGGCGGGAAATAGCCTCGGAAGAGGCTCAAATTTGCGACACCCACTCCCTTAAGAAGAAAAATCCCGTCTCTTAAAAAATGTTTATGATCCAAAAATCGATTTCATAGAAATATATTCGATTAACAGTATTGGCGATAAACTATCAAATCATATAATATGGCTTTTAAAGCGATTCATTCGATTATGTTCTCACATAGCTGCAAATAAGCACAAATATTTAGTGAATAATAAAATTAAAAAAATGGTCCGAATCGGATGATTTTTAGATTTTTTAGTAAACATTAAATAAAAATGTTGGCTTAAAAAGTGGCATAAAACCCCCAGCAAGCACCGCCATAGATATTCCTTCATGAGGAAGGTAGATATTTTATAATTTGGTCTAGTACATTATGTACTTTAAGTAGTATCAATGTACTAGACAAAATTAAAAACAAATTACCTTCCTCGTAAAGGGATATGGTTATGTCTTGAAATTCTTCACTTAATATGTCTTTCAAATTCTGGCTTCAGAAATTTCTTTAATATGATTGATACCTGAAAAATAAAGGTTGTGGGATAACTTTAGCTGAATTCCGCGCTCTTTCTCGAGAACAAAGACGACTGTCTTTACTTGAAAGTTCACCTCAGCAGAGACCAATTAGAAACCATTTTTGACACTTTTTTTATTCTCAATTAAAGTTAAAAAAGCTCGTTAATCGGAGAATAAAGTAGCTTAATATTTTTGTTATTTTTAGAGTTGAATGAAGCCAAATGGACAAAAAGATCTTGAAGATGAATACCTTAGAAGAAACATGGCTCAATAAAACAGATAAACACTGGCACTGCATGTAAGAAAATATTCATTTTTTTGTTATTCATAAAATGTTATAACTACGAATTTTGACCTTTTGGCGCTCTAAACTCAAATCTCCCCCTTGAAGCTCCTTCTTATTGGGGTATACTTAGGGTACGGACCGGTAGAACCATGGGCCAAACTAAAAGTTTTCGTGAGTGTTCTTTGACCTCACACAGGTTATCGTTACCAAATAAAATGACCCAAATGATAAAAAAAAATTATGAATTGAGACTCAAGCAACTAAGTGGTCGTATCTGTATCCTTATACTCCTCCAGAAAAGTAATTTTTCATCGATTTGAAAATATATTGTCTTAATTTTAAGCATTTTAATCGAGATTCATGGATTTTCTAAAATTCAAAGTACAGTTTTTGAAAACCAAAAAACACAAAAATTGAGATAGAAAAAACTCTTCGCAAAGTCATCAGCTATTTGATCATATTAGTTTAACATTAATAACTCAAATATCCAGGGGGGTCTAGGAGGAGTAGGCTTTTGCGTGAGACTCATAAAATAAGCTCGAAAAAACGTTTTTTTCTTTTTCTGGAGCGAATTTATTCCAAATTTTTGAAAGCAATAGTAACAGACCTGCGTGCGTATTTCGTGGGTTAAAAAATCAAAGATATTGTCCTTATTTTGAAAACTCACCGAGGAGTAGGCTTTTGCGTGTGACTCATAAAATTAGCTCGAAAGAACGTTTTTTGCCGATTCTGAAGCAAATTTATTCCAAATTTTAAAAATGATAGTTAAAGAACTGTGTACGTATTTCATGGTTAAAAACAAATTTCCTATTCTGAAAACTCAGGTATTTTTAGGCAAAATATCACTTTACTTTGAAGTTTGTTCCTGATTATTTTACTATTCATAATATTGAATTCAGTCACAGTACACTCAGTTAATCAAAAACCTGTTTCAGAGTTTATTATGACTCTGACTCAGATTTCGGCTGGACCAAGTGGCTATATCTAAAAACCACTCAATATTGATGAAACATAATATGATTCCTAGCCTAGGCTGTCCCAGGTCAGTCAATTTTTTTGATGTTTAGTCCGAAACTTTGAAATCGAAGAAAGACAATTGGTCAATAGAAGGTCAACGAAAACAATTTTGCGGTCAAATTTTGAAAATTTGAGAAAAAAATCCGGCTTTCTGGTTGGTTAAAAGAAGTTTGTTGAAATCAGGTTTAAAAGTTTTCAATTAGGTAATGGTAAACCTGCGACGAAATTTTAATCTAATCCAATCGGAAAAAGTTAATTTTTTAGAAAGAACGCTTGAAAGTAAGAGTGGCCTGGTATGGCCATGGCTGAGTCCACTCGTTAATGAATTTTTTTCAGAAGCGAATATAATATCCTTTGTGATGTGCAATTCCAATGTACTCTTCTTATTTTGCTTTATATTGTTGTTTTCACTGTTTTAATAAGTTTTACGGCTTATGAGGTAACTATTTTTATAAAATATTTTCATAATTATACTTTTTCGAAAGTTCTTTAGATATAACAATTCGATTAACAGATCGATTACTTGTCAAGATTCTAGAAAATACTGTCGACCTGTAAGTAAGCGTCCGCATCGTTGTTATATATAAATATTTTCGCATGGATTTTCAAACCAAAAAAATTCGATAAAATTTTTCTCACGGACATTTTTAATGACCAATTTTTTTTTCGGAAGAGGCTTCTGGACAATTCAAGTGGTCCGACTTTGAGCGCTTATTACGAAAAAATTGCATTTAAAAAAAAGCTGTAAAGTGCGTTCAAAAATAAGGCTCAATTAAGAAAATTATTAATCAGATTTAAAGTTTTTATAAAAACGGTGGAAACCGAGCAGCAAAGATTTTGGTTTGATCACTTACTTCCCATTAAAAACATGAAAATTTTCAAAACACATGTCTTCGTGTATTCTTAATAATTGAGACCTTGGCTTTTACAATTTTATCTTAGATTTCGAATCTATCTTTCAATTTTTTTATTGATAGACGATTTGCAGCGCGATTGAAAAAAAAATAAAAAAAAATGCACTCTGTAAATAATTATCGGTTCTGCAGGCTGATCAGTTCACCGGGATATGTAGATAATCAAACATGTGTTTATTTTTTCAGCATATTTTTTTTGTTAGATCTGTTTTTTAAATCACGGACATAAATGATCAAAAATTTTGCCGAGTTTCTCATTCTGTCGAAAATTTTTCTTATTAAATGTTGATAGGGACTCATTATAAGTATTTTGTTCGAAATAAAGTACGTCAATAACGTTTGCTTCAATTAAACTACTAAACATACAAAATATTATCTTTACGTAAACCAATTTTCTCATCAGTGTTTCTGTGGCTTTCATTTGATTTGACTGTCGAAAAAATCGAAACACGTTTTTCTTCAAACATTTTTCAAATTCAAAAATCACTCACGAAAAAATAAAAAGTGTTCTGATGGGATTTTTTTTCTTTTTGAAAAGTTGCTGAAAAGACTTTCCTAAAAACTCAGTTCCTCAGATTTTATCTGTAGGTTATCAAATTTGAGCAGGGTGCGTTTTAGATATTTTTGAGATAAATTGCCAAAAAGATAAGATGAAATTATTTTCGAACGAGTTGTCCTAAAACAATTGAATTATTATTTCTGAATTCTTCGTGGCAAAACATTTCAGCGAATTAAAATTTTTTGAGCAACTTAAGTCGTGAAAAAATACGAGATTTGGAACCACACTTCCATGATAAATTCCATAGAACCTTGTCAAGAACAAACCTACACTATACTCTCATATTTTCGTGAAAATAGAGGACAATTTTTGTGTCTGGAAGTGATTAAATTAAGTTTTAAATTAGCTTTTTAAATTTTTTTTTAATTCATGCTGTGCGGTCTACGATTTCTGGAATCTACGATCTAGACTAAATAATTGTTATCGTTTCAAAAAACCTTTTTTTCTAGTTTTTGAGGTCAGAAAAAGTTGCAAACAACTGAAATTGCATGAAATATTAAAATCAAGAAAATATTTTTAGAAATGATCACAGAAAATTCATTATAAAATAGAATTTTTTAAGCTGTTGAAGATCGTTTCCTCGCTTTTTATGCAAAAAATGTCAGTTTTTGCTTTTGTTTCCCACTTTTTATCTTCCTTTTTGAAATCCACAACAATTTAGTAACAGGAATGATAATATCATTTTCATTGAAAAAGCGGGATATCAATGATATCATACTGATAGTATCATTATGATATCCTACTTTTTCGATAAAAATTCTGGATTGATTGGTTGTTATTGTTTACGTTTTTGTAATAATAAAAAAACTATTTCGAAATGTGATGTGAATTCAAATAATGCGCTAGAAGTCGTTCACTGGACACGCTTTAATCTACTCATATTGTTAATTCTTTCGAGATAGGATTATATTTTGAGTACACAAACGATCATTGTGTACACTTACTTAGTAGGCCGTCGCAAAATTTTGTCTGGATAACCGTTTTGCATTATTTTTTAGTCTTTACAGAAGATAAAAGCTTTTTTTGTAATATTTATCAATGTTAAGCAAAAAGTTAAGTGCGTTTTTCGTTTGTAAAATAAACGAATTTTTTCCACGCATTTTCAAATCACAAAGCTGGAGTTTAAAAATATTTTTTTATCAATTAAGACTTTTTTGGAACATAATTAACTATTTTTATTTTAGTTGTCTTCTGGAAAAAAAAGGAAATTGCATCTGCGACATGGGTGCTCAATGACGACCAGCTCATTTCAATCTGATTCTTCAAGAATATATGAAAATGGGAAATGGAGACCAGTTAAACAATGTCAAAAACCGAAGATAGCGTATAAATGTTTTCACATTTAAATAAAGTTCTTACTGTGATAATTATGCTTTGTATAACCTCAGCCAGAGTATGAAATATTCTTATAAAATCCGTAAACAATAACCGAAATCAGTTAAAGTTTTGAACAGTAGAAGACCCTATAATACATCGAAAATCCTGCCTAGTCGTCGAATTCTATGACTACGTCACAAATAGAGAAATCAAGTCATTTCAATAGTAACTTCTCGATAATCCAGTCATTTCAGTGGTCACTTTATATTCTTGTGACGGAGTCAAAGAATTCGACGACTCGGCAGGATTTTCGATATAGGCTATATCGCCGGCACAATAAAGCCGAAAATAACCTACGCACCTTCACTATTTTTACTCTTATTAGTTTCAGTGCCTATGTAATTGAAACGCGCACACCATGTGGGTTTCTTATTTCAAAGTACTTTGTTTGCGTCATGAATGACGTCATTTTTCATGATTGAGTTTCATTAATCAACTTAAAAAAATTTTGTCACGTTCGGTGGAGGCCTTATTTATACGCATTTCAGTAAGTCACTACATTTAAACATACTCTGAAACATCTTAGGTAATTTTATGTTTAGGTCATAAGATTTTGTATATTCGTAATCGGCAAAACCGTCATGAAAACCCCATTTTTTATGTTTGTTATAGGTTTGGACTCCCACATTAGTGGGATTTGAACACTCTCTATAGAGATAGTAAGAATTTTTAAGACGAACTTAGCTAAGGTTAAAGATATCAGTTTTTTAGCTTCACTTTTTTGCGGACACTACCTCCTTGAGGAGACGACCAGTAGAAGTCATAGAGAATTGTAGGCGTTTTCAGGAGTCGGAGGATTTTTTTAGAGATTGACGTTCATTTAGTGTATATTTAGTGATTTTTTTCGAGTTATATAAATTATAATAATGAGACGGATTTCTCAATAATCCCACCGCTTTATTTCATTTTTAGTGATAACAGAGATCCAATTTTATGGCCTTTTCATCAAGCAGTTAACATGCAGAGAGAATTGTGAACAAATTTTTTTTCGGAATCAAAAAAAATAACAACTTCTTCATGATTTCCTGCCGAAGATAAATACGCGCAGATTTGTTGAGAATGAAAAAAAACAATCTTGTTCAAAATAAGTTATAATTATTGACAGGAAGGCCCTATATCGATTACGGGGGCTCCTGATCATTTTTTACTAAAATTTTAGCCAAAAATTTTATTTAATTTAGCTTTTGCAAACGACTCATCCCATTGAATTCTCAGATAGCTAAAACAGAGCACAAATATCTGGTTAATAATTGAATTGAAAAAATTGGTCCGAATCCGACGATTGTATCCAATTTTTTAAGAAAAACTAGTAATGTAACAATTTCAGTAATCTCAGAAAAAAGATAAAATAAATTGGTCCCATGAACCAATTTTTTTTATTTTATTTTCACAAGATATTTGTGCTTAGTTTGAGCTATCTAAGAATGTTATCGGATGCGTTGTTTTTCAAGCCGAATTAAATAAAAAATTTGGCTTAAAAACTAGTAAAAAATTATTGATAAACCTCCGAGGTATCACCCTTCGAAATTTTCATATTTTTGATAATTTTCTCAGCAAAACATAAAAACCTTATTTTGACCAGAAAAACTAAAATTTTAAAAAGCTGAAAGCAGATTTTCTTCTCGGCATCATCTCAGTTTTAATTCGATGGTACTTTCTAGCGAATCCGACGATTTTTATTTCCGAGTTCTCACTTCCGGTTGATTAACCGGTATGGATAATTCAGAGATAAATATGAATTGGGATTTTGTTTCTTTTTATCCCCCAATGCAGGTTTATCTTTTATCCATCCCAATCCATCCGAAATTATCAATTACACCACCTTCTCAAACGTCCTGACAACAAACGTCCTGACGGTTTTTCAAATGTCCTGAAACTTTCTAAAACGTCCTGACAGAAATATCAAAATGATATAATTTTTCAAAACGACCTGACCCTTTTCGATTTTTTCATACAGTAGGAATGAAACTGTTATTTTAAATAAAATTAACTTTTGTAATGTAGAAACAGCTACACTATATTAAGTGTTCACAATGGATAATTATGTTATAAACTTGGTTTTTAAAGGGATAACTTTTGCGTGGACCTAGAATCATTTTGTTCTCAACCAAATAGCTTTTCAGTAGTAAATAGTGTAGTCACAGTGTGAACTACGAACCGTTCACATTTTGGCTTTCGGAAACGACTAATCTCATTTAGTTCTTCGATATCTCAAAATAACCACACATATTTATCTCTTTATTGCACTTTTGTAAAGATTTGCGTGTTATTTTGCAGCGTGAGGAAAATACTCGATTCACAGTACAACTGTGTGTTAAAGAAACTTAAAACAGTAGGATAAGAAGCGCCAAATCCTCGACTGTTGATTTTAGGTTCCTATGTTATCTCAAATACTTCCAGCGAACCAGTTAACTGGTTACAAAATCGAGTTTTTTCCTCACGCTGCAGGATAAGTTATTCCTGGATAACACGCAAAAGTGCCATAAAGGGATATTGAAAGAATCGGACCTTCTTTTTTCAAAACATTTGAGATTTATATTAAGTTTTCAGATTGTCAACCGGATGAGTCGTTTCAAAACTCGTAGTATAAATCTATTTATGACTAATGTGGTTTTATACAGGGTCTCCTGTCAGAAGGAAGCTCAATATCGGTGGTGTACTTGCTTGATGATGCGGCCCATCGAATATTTTGAAATCATAGGCACCACCTTAAATGTTATCTGGAATTTTTTTTAAATAAACTCAATTGTACATCTATAGTGTACTAGTGAACTTGTCGGAGCCGTTTACCCACCCGCCCAAAATTAAAAAAAAAATTTAATGCGCAGCGCATTATGCGCTGAGTGAAGTGCTAAGTGAGAGTTGGTTAATTTGGCGCAAATTTTAAGAGCTCACTTATATCAGATGAATTTTAAAACAGGTGACAGTCAAGCTTGCTAATAAGCTTTGCTCATAATTGTCTACAGCTGAGATGAGACCTTCCTAATGTTGAAATGTAGGTGGGGTAATGATATGTGATGATTGTCAAAATATGACTCATATTATATGAGTCTCTTAGAACCTCCAAAACTTGACTTTCGATTGAACTTAAATGCAATTTTCTATTATTCCGTTGATAGAACCCAAAAAAAAATTCATGAGAAAGTAAGAAGACATAGTACTCCAACTTGAACTTAATTAAAAAAAAAATATGGCGGCTGTTTTCTAGAAACTTTGAGTTTCATTCGATATTTTGGCGTTTTCATGATTCTGAAATATATCCCTTTATCACCTTTTGATTAATCTAATAGATGTAGGTTGAGGGAGCCAAACACTCCTAAGACCCCTTCTAGCCACTCATTAGGCGGCTTTCTCTTCTTTTCAGCCCACATCTATTAGATTAATCAAAAGGTGATAAAGGGATATTGGAAACAAAATTTCGATATCATGTAAACAGATTTTTAATTCAGTAAATCATCAGCTTTTACTTGGTGGTATTTCAAACTTAATCTGATCAACTTCGTTATTCTAGAAATCATAAAAATTGACTTTCGGTTGCAACAAGTCGCAATTTTTTAGAATTCCATGCATAGTTCCAAAAAACAAAAATATTCGAAAGTGAGAAGACAGGTATCGAATTCAAAAAAACTTTTGTCGGGCCGTTTTTGAGAAAATCAAGCTTTAAATTGTGAATTCTTATAAAATAACGGTTTTTTATGATTCTAAAAAAAGCCCGAACGAAATTTCTATAAAATTAAGGTTATTATATTCTATAAAGGCTATATATATGGCCTAATATAAATATGGCATCATAGCGCCAGGTGGGTGGAGAGTTCTTGAACACTTATTTTGTCTTCAGTGGGTTTGAGACATAAAATTATAATATATTTTCTATCAAAAATAGGTTTTATTCGACGTTTCGGCTAAGCAGCCATTTTCAGTGTGAGAGAAAAGGATGAATCAGAATCGAAAATTGAATTATTTGAGCGCGAAATCAGATTTTCAATATTTTTGCAAAATTACAGTTTTTGATTTAATGAAGGTGCGTTGTTCGCGAAACTAAGTAATCGAGCCTCAGAAAGGTTATAAGTTTACACAGGTTAGTCTTCCGTTCACTAGCCGTGCTCAATATTGCTACAGTAAAATTTCGAAAATATTATGTCAAATACCACGGGCCCATATTACAATTTTTTAAATTGTACAGTTTTTTTCAACAATACTCTTTGAAAACCATTATTTCATCTAAGATTAAACCAGAAAATCTTACTATTTAAACAATGACTTTAATTTATGACTATTTATCCCTTGTGAATGCAAACTACATAGACGAAACACAACAACTTTTACATGAGTGCATTTTACAGCATCGTCGTTATAAAGATGGTCTTTTACATTTACACATAAAAACCTGCCCAAAATACATACAGATGAGATGAGGCCTTACGCAAATATAATTGTAGGTTGGGTCATGATGGGAACCCCTCATCTCATCTGTAGAAAAATTTGAAATAAATTTAGTGTTGAACCAGACAACGCACCAAAGTCTATCCAAAGAACATTTTTCGAAAGCTATTTCTCAATCGTAGAAAAAAAATCTACATTACAAAAGCTTTCGAAAAACATTCGAAGGATTACTTATAACATTAAGAAACCCGTCCTTGAATATACAGGTTCCGCATAAATGTTTAACATTTTTATGCATCTGTATTATTCCAGACAGTTCTATCACATAATCGAGCTATAACTAAGTACCTATCTGAGGCTCGATTACTTAGTTTCGCGAAAACGCACCTTCATAAAATCAAAAACTGTAATTTCGAAAAATATTGAAATCTGATTTCACGCTCAAATAATTCTATTTTCGAATTCTGTTCATCTTTTTCTCTCACACTGAAAATGGCTGCTTAGCCGAAACGTCAAATAAAACCTATCTTTGATAGAAAATATATTACTTATTTTGTCATTAATGTCTTTTTTCTCAGAAACGGTCCGATGGTAATTTATCAAATTTCGTATGAATAATGGGTTGAACTTCGTCTATAATTTCTAGACGAAGTTCAACTCATTATTCATACAAAATTTGATTAATTACCATTGGACCGTTTCTGAGAAAAAAGACATTAAAGACAAAATAAGTGTTGAAGAACTCTCTACCCCCTGGCGCTATGAGCCTCAAAATACAAAATTTCCAGCTCTTAGTCGAGAGCAGGAAAATAATCTGCATATCAGTCTTCTCAGAAATATCTAAACTCGTACTATTTTTTTTCTGAAGCTCATCATAATTTTAAATCCCGACGAGTACCTAGCCTTAAAATAAAAATGTTCTAGACTTTAAGTTAATTGATACAGAAAAACGGAAACGGTCACGCGTGACCATGAAGTCACTCTGGGAGTTAAAACCGTACGTACTTACTCAAACTGCAAAATCCAGTTCCCGTCCCCAGTTTAGGATTGTAACAGGGAAATTAAGCAAAAATTTTCAGCATAACAATATGTAGATAGGTCAAACTTAAGAAAAGGTTGACATTTTGGATGTAACATTTATATAATGAGCGAAACCAGACAAACAATGTTTCTAAACATATTTTTCAACTTGATTAAATGTGACAAAAATATCGCTAAAATTAAATAGGCCATCAAATCAAGAGTGGTCAATAATTCTGTATTAATTTATTTTACAAAATTTTCGGAAAGATGATCGTTATTTATATTTGATAAATTTATTCTCGCATTTCTCTGATCATTTTATTTGCATAATTATTTTATTTTGAAATTTCTTTCGAATTAATGAATTTCAACTTAACACAATCGTCAGAAGTAATTTAACAATTAATATTATTCAATAAATTTCACCGAATAACAGTGGATGACTAGTTAAACAACCCATTACAAGTAAAAGGATCTCTTTAAAGATAAACCACCCTTCATTATTTAAAGCACCCCTTTTTGGTTTTCGAATTGATTTTTCTATTAAATATCTTGACTTCAGCGTCTTAGTCTATCAAATAATTTTGACTTTCAATTTTTCAAAAAATTCAATTTATATTTCATTTTGTCGATAACTCTGAAACTGAAAATAAAAATTTGCCTGATCATGTTTTTTAACTTGGGTTGCAAATATAATTATTGGTATTATATATTGGTAATATATATAATAATATAAAATAACTCAGTAAATACAGATTACATACTGCTTCCAGTATATCTTTTATTCACACTTTCGTAAATATTCCGGCCCTGATAAGGAAACGTAGTGTGTTTTTAAGTAGTAGGGCCGGGATATTTACAAAAGTGTGAATAGAGGATATGTGGCAGTCAAACCCTGCTAGGTGAAGACATCGTTTTGTTCTTAATTTCAATTCATTAGGTCTCGAGTTCGAATCTCATTGACTGCCACATATACTAGCAGCAGTATGTTATCTGTATTAACTAAGTTATCTCTGTATTACGGGTTATTAATAAACCAATAATCATAAATTTTTTATGTTGCATACAGCAATTCTTTTCAAGGCAAATTGAAATGTGGGTTGAGGGAGCCAATCCTAACACTCCTAAGACCCCTTCTAGCCACTCATGAGGCCGCTTTCTCGTCTTTTCAGCCCACATCTCTCAGATCATGCAAAAGGTGATAAAGGGATATATGCTTGAATTTCACTGCGAGAAACATTATTTAAACCATTTTTTCTAAAAATTGCTATAAACGGGAAATAACTCTACATCAACCAAAAAAAAACTCGCTAAACCAATCACCGAGCAGGATTCAGAAAATTTCCCTCGCACAGAAAATTTTTTACCCGATGTTGATTCACCCCCCCCATACTTTTATTAATATCCAAAATAATAATTTTATGAAAATCGATAGGTCCCGAAATGAAGCACCGTGAGCTGTAGGGTAAGGTTAGAACGGTTTCGCTGCTGAATTAACTGAAAATTTTGGAAAACTTATCTTGCGCTTTCCAAAATCTGCATTTTCAAAATTAATAAAGACATAAAAAATTAAGCTTGTGCAAGATTCAAATTTTTTTTCGAAATTGATAAATGCTGATTACTGCATACATTATTGAACCATGTGCCACACAGGATTTCACGGGCTAAACGACGCTCGTTTTTTGGATCTTATACTCTCTTAATTTTTGCTCAGCCTAGATTAACACAAATAAATGCACTCAGGAGGTTCCTTTGGCAATAAAAAGCGCTTCCATTTTATGCTGAAATAATATCAGGATTTTAAGTACTCATGACTAGAAAAATACCCGACAGACAAACTTTGTGTTTTTTCTCACAAAACCTGCAGCACTCTGAGAAAAATGCTCAACTGAGCGGATTTCACTGATGTCAAAACAATGAAAAATAGTACATTTAAAATTCTATCAATAAGTTGATGCAAGTAAATATCAATACAGGCGGGACCCAATATTGCCGAAAGTTTTTTTCTTAATAATTTCGGACATATTTGCAAATTTGGCAATATTGAGCATCCCTTTTGTACTGGGGGCCTATAAAACGGGAATTTTTTGCCAAAAAATTTCGGACATATATATCCTTATATATCAAAACGTCCATTAAAAGAGCGTATAAAAGAACATCAATATAAATCAAGGCCTACAGCGATATATAGCCACACGAGTATTTGTCCTCAATATCAAGAGGAAGTGGTAAAAAAATACGGTACTATTCAAAATTCTTCATAAAAACTTTTTTTATGATGAGGACCGTAAAATAATGGAAGCCCTGTATATTGGTTTCAAAAAACCAACTCTAAACCAGGGCTGGCCAAAGCCAACCAATTTTGTAAGCTTTAGCTTGGCTCGGTCATGTCAAAAATTTTAGAAGCTTGGCTTGCTTTAGCTTGGCTTGAAATTGGCTTGGCTTGATCTTGGCTTGATTTTGTCTTGGCTTGATATTTTTTTTGGCTTGACTTAGTGGCTTGGCTTGATTCTCTGGATTGGCTTGGCTTGACATAATTTTTTTGACTTAATTTATTTGACACAAATACGACTTTAAAAAGGTACGTAGTATTTTGTCACAAGAAACCACTCGAAATTACGAAAATTAATGAAAGACGGCGAGACAAAGGCGAGATTACACAAAACTTTTTGGCGATATTGGCATATTCGGCGATATGACCAGAGACCGGATTTTTCCGGGTCACCGGGTTGGAAATTTTGACCAGGAACGCAGGTCGGGTCGGTGCCGACCGGACCTGGAAAAGTCGTCGACCTTCCGACCCGCAAAAATTTGTCTGAAAAACATAATTTTTTATGTACTATTTATGTAGTATTTTATACTATAAATCGACCATTTTATTATTATTCATTTGTAAATATTTCTAAAATATATAGATATCATCCGAGAGCGGATTTTTCGGGTCGCCAGGTCGGAATTTTCGGCACCGACCCGACCTGGAATAGAAGTCGAGTTTCTGACTCACAAATTTTACATTAAGAAATGAAAATTTCGAAAACTTTTCATTCAAAAATGAAAATTTTTATAAAAAAATTTAAATTATGTTCAATAATGATAATTTTGTCCAAAAATTCAAATTTTCTAGAAAAATTAAGAATGATGTTTCAAAATTGAAATTGGTTTGTGCATATGATACGTTCTGGAGAAGGGTTTAATAAAGTTGTATGCCAAGTTTCATTGAATTTGCAGTTCGCAGACCTTTCGGGCGAAGAGCTGAAATGTGAAAAAGATAGATTTTTCGCATTTTTGAAACTATCTGGGAAACAGGAATGTAATAAAAAAGCTCGAGGAAGACCTTCAATGTCTGAGTGATTATGCAGAGAACATTCATTTGCAGTCAAAACCTACAAAAATAATGAAATATCGTAAAAAAATGATCAAAACTGAAAATTTTGTCTATAAATAATAATTTTTAAAAATTTTTTGTGAATGTGCCCTAGGGGTGATGAACATCGAATCGGTCATACTTTTTCGAATTTCGCCCTGATTGGCTGTAAGTCAGCAAAAAATGCGCGAAAATGACAATTTTGAAAATAAAAAGTGATAATTAGAAAATTTAAATGTCCACCAAAGATTCCTTGGGTAAGATTGCTAAAACGATATAGCAACTATGGTCTGATTTTGACAACAGCGGATTCTAGAAAAAAATTAAAGTTTTTATTTAAATTATGATTTGATGTCTAGCACTGTGTGTGTTGAGAATCAAAACCATAGTTGCTAATATCGTTTCAGCAAATCATACCCGAGGAATCTTTGGTGACATTTAAATTTTCTAATTATGACTTTTTTCAAAATTGTCATTTTTGCGCACTTTTTTGTCGATTTACAGCCAATCAGGCGAAGTTAAAAAATACGACCATCGATGTTCACCACCTACGGACTTGTTACATTCCGAAAATGACGTTTCCGGCATTGCCACAGAAAAAGCCTTTTATCAAAACGTCCAAAAAACACCCTTTTCGGCAAATTCAGCCAAAATTCCTGACCCCTGAGGCAAAAATCGAAATAAAACAGACCGATTCACTAAAATTCAGACAATTTTTTAAAATTTTCACCAAATCTCAAAACTTTCCGACATAAGCTCTAGGATCCTTATTTTTTTGAAAAAAGCTGAGGGACTCGTCTCTAACCGCGGTTAACCAGATGGTTGGTAGAGTGGTACTAACGGTCAAATGATCGTGAGATCAAAGTAGGTTTTCTAATGTCTGTTTCAAAATGTCCAGTCTGCATTTTTCTAACCGTACGAAGCCTCTGACAATCCAAAAATCACTAAACACCACCCCTTAAGGGTATCCCTGCCCTAATGTTGCACATTTATTCTCCCGATAAAGATATTAAGGAAACAGGTCTTCGGAGGATATTATCGATTGTAGCCATTGTCTGATACTAGTCTTCAGCTTTGCGTCAGAATGTTTGCTCTTACAAAAACTTTATATGTATCTTACACTCCCAAGACACATAAGAGCGAGACAGGGAGACCTAAGATCAAAACGGAAAATCTATTCCTCTAGGTTTTATTTTGAAAATAAACTGAATTTATAACGATAACCTGTTATATTAGTATTCAAAACTTTACAGTGGCGTTGTTTGTTATGAGTGGCTATATTTTTTCTAGAACATGCAAAAACCACCGTTTTTAGACACATTACGCTTCGAAAAATCTGATTTGCCTCTCAGGCTGTTAAATTTGCAAATTAGCCCAGAAATTTTGCAAAGCTAGTTCAAACAAATAGAAAACTTTACAGGGGCCGTTTTTTGCAATTTCGACCTCAAACTCAAGAATATGAATTTTTCAAAGGTCACGTGAAAAAACATTTCCGAAAGAAAATGTGGCTTTGAATTTTTTCGAAAGTAGACCAAAAGTAAAGCTGCGGAAAACCACTGAGGGTAAAGTTGGCCTCACGTTTAACCCGTATTTTTGAAAGTTTAGTGGTGTCAAATTTGACACAAACCGTTATTTTGAACATAATTTGATTGAAAATACGAATCGTTAAAACACGCAAAATTTTATTGTTGTCACTTCGAGTTGTTTTTTATGCGTTAAACACATTAATAAAACAATTGATTTGAGTGCATTTTTATTACTTAATAACTGCAGAAAATGTAGGAGCAGGGATACCCTCAAATTCTTAGGGGTTAAAGGGGGGTGGTGATAGTGATTATTGGGATTTAAGAGACTTCGTACGGTTAGACTAATGCAGACTGGACATTTTTAAAAAATACATTAGGAAGATCTATCTTTGATCTCGCGATTCCATTAGACAGTTTAGTACCACTCCCAAATACAATCTGGTTAACCGCGGTTAAACACGAGTCCCTCAGCTTTTTTTAAAGAAATATGGATCCTACAGCTTATACCGGAAAGTTTTAAGATTTGGTGAGAATCCGGAAATTTGTCTGAATTTCAGTGTACAGGAGCTGTTTTTTTCGAATTTTGCCTCAGGGGTCAGCAATCTGGTTGAATGTGCCGAAAAAGGGTGTTTTTCGACGTTTTGATTAAAGGCTTTTTCTGTAGAAATGCAAGAAACGTCATTTTCGGAATAAAATAACACAAGAAGTGGTGAACATCTTGCAGGAAGTTCTTTTTCGTATTCCGACCTGATTGGCTGTTAATCGACAAAAAAGTGCGCAAATCGACAATTTTGAATATGAAAGTGAGAATCAGAAAATTTAAATGCCATCAAAAAATTCCTTGGATACGGTTTTCTGGAAACAATATTAGCAACTATGGTCTGATTTTGAACACAACGGATTCTAAAAATAAAAATAAACTTTTTCATCAAAATGATTGTTTGATTTCTAGGACCGTTTCTGTTCAAAATCAGACCATAGTTGCTTATATCGTTTCCAGCGAACCGTACTCAAGGAATCTTTTGGTGTCATTTAAATTTTTTAATTCTCACTTAAATATTGAAAATTGTCGATTTCGCGCACTTTTTTGTCGATTTAAAGCCAATCAGGTCGAAATTCGAAAAGTATTTCCTGCAAGATGTTCACCACCCCTTGGGCTTGTTACATTCCGAAAATGACGTTTCTTGCATTCCCACAGAAAAAGCCTTTAATCGAAACATCAAAAAACACCCTTTTTCGGCACATTCAACCAGATTGATAACCCTTGAAGCAAAAATCGAAAAAAAGCTTCAGTATACTAAGATTCAGACAATTTTCCGGATTCTCACCAAATCTGAAAACTTTCCGATATAAGCTCTAGGATCCTTGTTTCTTTGAAAAAAGCTAAAGGACTCGTGTTTAACCGCGGTTAACCAAAAGGTTGGTGGGAGTGGTACTTAACTATCTAATGGAATCGCGAGATCAAAAACAGATCTTCCTAATGAATGTTTCAAAAATGTCCAGTCTGCATTTGCTTGATCGTACGAAGCCTCTGAAATCCCAAAAATCACTATCACCACCCTCTTGAAGCGTTCTGAAATTTTACCTAACAAAAACTCTTTGTTCTAGAAAGTCAATCCGAGCTAAAGAATGTCAAGCCAAGCCAATAAAAATCAAGCTTGACCATAGAATTTTAGTCGAGCCAAGCCAAAAAATCAAGCCAAGCTAAAAAGTCAGGCCAAGCCAAAAATCAAGCCAAGCCACATAATCAAGCCAAGCCAAATTTTTAAATCAAGCCAAGCCAAACTAAAAGTCAAGCATGCTTGAAAAATTAATTTTAAAAGCTTGGCTTGATCAAGCCAAGCTAAAGAATCAAGCCAGCTGTGGCCAGGCCTGTTCTAAACGCTCAAGTTAAACATAAAAATGTTAAACTTTTATAAAATAAGGCATACATATTCAGCGTTTTGGAGCCTTATTTTATTTATCATTTGTTTATGAACCTTCTGTTTTTTTTCTCTAGAATACAGTATTTTTGAGAAATATTTTTTTAAAAATTAGTACAGAAAATACTGTATTCATGAGGTAAGAAAAAAATTAATTATGATTACTCTGTTCCACAACTGTTATATTTAGTATCTGACGAAGATCGAAAATTAATACAAACTCAAATAAATATTATTGTGATATTTATTAACAAAAAATATATCCTTGTCAAATTCGGCAATATTGGGCCGGAGATATTGGCCCCCTCCTGTAAAGGATTTATGATACCACATGAGAATTGACTTTTACTCTGATACATAAAAAATTATGCTCTTATTTTTTTGACCAGTCAAAAATTTCAGCTTGTTTAAATATTTGCTGATGTCTGCTCAATTTTCGCATGCATATAATATGCATCATGGCCTTTTTGAGGAAAAATATATCATCTGTTTTGTTCGGGATGGGAAACTTTTCTTCTTACGTTGAATTCCTTTTAATAATATTTGAAGAGAAATCGAAAAATTTGAAAATTTTAATTCCAGAATTTTTCCGCTATCCAATAATAAAATTTTTTCAAATTCAGAAGTTGACATTTTTTAAGTTTTAAAGTTTTTCAAAGTTTTAAGCTGATATTTATTGACATCTCTGACTTAGAGGACGATCAGAGCAATATTTCGATAGATTGTTTCTCAAAATCTCATCAGAAATTATTCCCAAAGTTTATGTTTATGGGAATTTTCAACTCCAGGATACTGAATAAAATTAGTTCACCAAAATTGGCATGCAATCTGTCTAGTCGATGACATGCGTTATATTTTAGAAAAAAAATAATACTTTATTAGAAGGTTGACATTTTGAATGTTACATTAATAAAATGAGCAAAACCATTTTCCAATTTATAAAGGACAAAGATGTTTCTTAGCACATTTTTGAACTTTATAAAACGAAAAAACTAAAGGGTTGTCTCTTAAACCAGTTTCGGTCCAATTTTGAGTATCTTGACGTAAAATCTGACGGAAATAAAACAGTGAAACCGGTGGAATCATCCTTTTTTTCACTTTTAATTGACTTTGAAGCTTAGTTTTGGTTCAACTTTTGACTTCAAAAGATTAATGAACAGCATTTTTAAGCTGTAGGAGATAAAATTACTGAATGCGGTGTTTTTAAGGAGCTGATCTGATTGTGTCAGATCTTGAATTGCGTGATAGAATACGTAATTTTGATATTGGAGGTTTTCAAAATTGAGTTTAAAGAATAACGTGTCGGGGGGCCTGCCCGGGAAGCTCAATATCGCCGAAATTTTTTTCATAAAAATTCGGTGATATGTTTGGCAGTTTGGACAATATCGGCACTTTTGGCGACATGGAGACAGAAATATTTTTTTTCCTTAAACAATGAAATATTAATGGGCGTTCGAAACGAGGTCGTAATTGGAAATAAGAATTCATAAGGGTTGATTTGGTAGAAACTAAAATATGACGTCATGCATAACAGACTGGAAGTTATTTGTGATAAAAACCTCAAACGCCTACGCAATTTTTGCGATATCGGCTCTTCCGGTGATCTGGGCGATGGCAGGAATTCCGTTAAAAATCTTGAAATTGCGTGATGGGTTTTCGGCTATATATATATTGGTCCAGGATATTGGGCATCTCCTTGTATTATGTTATCTTGAATCGAAATAGTGGCATTTTCAATTCATTCACAAATTTAAGTTTCCCCAGTAAACAGAAAACTTATTCTGAAGATCAATTTCAATACTTACGCTTCAAAAAGCATAGAGCTCTTACTCAGCTGTATAAATACAAATTTCTAGTTCCTGAAAAAAATTTTGAAATTTATGTGTTGGAATTTAATTGTCAAAAAGTTAAAAATAATTAATTTTTCATGTTATCAAAATGATTCGATAAAACTTGCCAAGTGCTATGGGCATAATACATTGGAAAACTTTCGTCTAGGATAGCATATCTAGACTAATGTGGTTGTTTGCACCGCCGTGACTCACGGCTCTTGAAAATCACACCACCTTGGAAAAAATTAATATACTTTGGCGAGTACTCGTGTTTAAGGACGATGTCGTGGTTTTGAGGTGGGATATCTGGAATACTACTTTACACCCAATGGTTTAATAAAGTTTAATATTTTAACAAAAACCTAACATCCTAAAAAGTCATTTGCTAATATTTTTAATTATTTTCGCCTGTTATAATTAGGTAGAACAATAACTGCTTATTTTAACGAAGAAAACTTATTTGACTCATATATTATATAAATCATAAGTAGGGTCATACGGTATGACTTATACCCGGGAGCAGTATCTGCCAAACTAAGAGCGTCAGAAAAAAATCTATATACTTATAGCCGAAAGTTATAGGGTCAATCCTTCTCAAAATAACTAAATCCGACCATGAAAACAAATTTTGAGCCACCAAGTGGCGAGAAATTAAGCATGAAAAAAGACTTGTTGGGTTTTGTGAAGCACTTAAACAGAATAAATAATTTTTGAATAAGTTTGAAAAAAAATTTTTAGTAATTTGAAGGAAAAATTTAACCATCGAAAATGCGTAGACGGAAAAATGTTTTATTAAATTAATTCACTTTCCGCTTCCGGAAACTTTTAATTTGCCATTCTTAGGTAGAACTTCTGGCATGCAATGCGCACCTTTTTAAATCGTCAATTAAACTGCATAAATTATGCTGTTGTAACTGCATAAATTATGCTGTTGTAACTGCATAAATTATGCTGTTGTAACTGCATAAAAAAATTGCATCCAAATAAATTATGCATTATGCATTTCTGGTCTTATGAGAAATTTCTGGAACTAACCAAAATTCTTGAAATTAAGAATTAGGGAAACTATAGGGGGTCTGTTCCGATATTCCGCCTGCCAAAATGACACTTCCCAAAAATATTGCTGGTCTCTGTGATCTGAAACACGCTCGTGCACGTGGAAGTTGAGGGAGTGGTCGTCGATATCTCAGCTACACGTATATTCTTTTTGGTACACCTATTTTGGAGAGAATTTTCTGCCAAGTTTTTTCACTCATAAGATTTTTTTTGGTTGTGAGATTTTTTCGAAGAAAATTCGGTTATTCGGGGTTTTAAATTAAGGGTAAATTAATTTAAAGGTGACAATGATTGAGATTTCTCAGCTCTTTTTTTTAATTGCCCTATTTTGTAGAGAATTTGCCATTGAGTTTTCTGACTCCAAGGTTTTTTTTCTGAATTTAGATTTTTTTAGCTAAAGTAGGTATTAGAATATGTATACAGGGCGTAAGGTTTTTACCTTCTTTTTTCCAAACTGGTTACACTTGATTTCCTCCGTTTTGATTGATTGCCAGAAGAGTTTTCTCAGATTCAACCAATCAAAACGGCGGAAATCAAGTGTAACCCTTTTGGAAAAAAGAAGGGAAAAACCTTACACCCTGTAGTTCAGAATTTCAACAAAAACTAGAAATTCACAAGTCGTTCCTGAGACTTTGGAGAGAAATATCGGAAAAAAGCAACCGTTCTGACCTTAATTCAAGCTTTGCGGTGAACGTTTGCAAATCAGGGACGGGATATTAACAAAAGTGTGATAAAGGGATATGCATTATTCGGTGACATCATTTTTGGTAACGTGAATATATATTATTTACACGGCACAATATCAATTGATTTTGTCACAAATGTTCAAAAATATGTTTTATATACTTAATAAATATTACTTATATAAACTTTAAACTTAATACATATAATTTATTTTTGGTGTCTACTAACGTTTTCGTTTATTTAAACGTAATCATGCATTTGAAGTTCATGTCAAATTTTGAACTATTAAAATATTTTTAAGATAAAACACACAAGTCAAGTTCAGAAATATTCTAGAGTTTTTTAAAATTCGAGCTAAATTTAAAAAAAAATTTGCCCAGTTTTAAAATAAGTAAAAAGATTTCCAGGTGTTAGTTTGAATGTTCAGATTTGTTCTATACATACGAATATATAAAATCTTCTGATCTTAATCTATCATAAACATTTCTGAAATTTTGGTAGTGGTTTTGGTAGATTTTTGAATTCTTCCGTGAAAAGTTTTTTTCTTGTTTTGTAAGTTTCGCTTACTTATATGTTTTAAACAAAATGACTGATTACCGACGAACGAATTAATTAAGTTTGGAAATTAAACCGCATTAATAATTCACACAAATACTGATTTAACATAAACGGACTAAATTTCAATTATGGTCAAAGCGGATCGCGTATCCTCATTATAAATCCGCTATTGCTAGCTTCAGAGAAACACGATGGTACAATGAACAAATTTTAAATATATAGAGGATTTTGTCTGTGAGTCAATGATACTACTGGTATCAACGTTATTATCATATAAACTGCGGATTCGCAGAAAATTTAGGCATATAAAACAATTTCGTAAAACTTGTCAAACATTGAAAATTTGTGTAAATTAGCATTTTTTCGATTCTGGTAAAGAATCTGATAGACTAATTTAAAGTTATCCGAATTTCTGAAAGTTTTTAAGCATTTGCCGAGATTTCTCTCTACATAACAATAAAAATTAATTATCTTCTCTTTTATTTGCATACTAAGAAAAAGTTTGTAGTTTGTCATATAATTTTCATAATGTTTTGAAATTTTCTGAATTTTTTGAATTTCAAAATTGAAATTCGAACTTAAATCTTCCCTCAAATTTATAAAGTATGATTGACCCACCGAGGCATAGAAAAAAAGTTCCCCCGAGGCATAATACCCTTTCAGGAGGCCTCCGGAGGGTACAATTTGCACACTCACAGCACCAAAACGGTTCATCCGATTTATAAAATTCTAATTGAACTACAATTTTGGGAACTTGATTTCAATATATAATTTTCAAAAATTTGAAAAAAAGTATTTTAACTTTCAAAATTTGAGTTGCAAAAGTTGGTAAGTTGAGTCCTTGGCACATCATTCAATTTTCAAAAGTCACTCCCAAAAAAAATTTCTTCTCCAGATATGTCTAGGATGCTTATTTTATTCGCAAATCGTACTCAAAATACTTTTTAAAATCCTGGCTGATTTTAAATTTAAACTCCAGATTGGAGTCAATAGTTATTTTTTCGGATATTTTCAGATTCATATTGTTGAGTTTTAAAATGTATCCGAAAGAGAGCTTTTTTAGATCATTTTCCATCATTTTTGGCTGATTTAAAGTGACTTTACCCTTTTCAGAAGGGTATATGCCTCGAAGGGTTGAAGCATTAAAAAAAACTGACTGATTATATTTGTAAGCCATACAGTATAGCGTACAGAACAGTATACTGTATTTTGTCATGGGTCCTTGAATAAATCATATTTCGAGTTTAAGGTGAAATTCTCAAATAGTGCGTGAGTTTAAGGGGATGCCATAAACTTGGCAGACTGAAATCAGTAAAGGTGTACTATTCTGTTTACAGTCTGACTCGAAATATGATTAATTCAAGGACCTATGTCAAAAATTTCGATAAAAAACTCTTTGATTTTTTTTTTAAAACAGGCTCGATAAAAGGCCACAAAAACACTAATCAGAAAATTTGGTCACGTCAGAGTGATATTTTGAAGTTTTAGTTGTTGAATCAAAGCAAATTTAATTTTTGAATGTCAAAAAATAGTCAGAAAAAAATCGAAAAACGCAGAAATTTCGAAAATGTTATAACTAATTTGGTCGGTAATACACTTTCTTATCACCTCAAATGAATTTGGAGCATTTTCAATTCCCAAAAAGACCTCATACAGCCAGCGACCAGAAAAAAAACTACAAGAGTTTCAATGAGCGCCGCTTGAGAATTTCCATTAAAATTATTTTGATCATATTTGTCATAAATAACACAAAAAGTATTGTAGTAGATAAAACTTTTTAACTAGTTTTAAAAATACTTTTCTTTGTTTTAAATTTCGGAAAGTTAAACAAAGTACCCTCATCAATAAGTCAACGATAATCGTAAGCGCTCATTGGGTTATGAAACATGATGAAGTCAACCTTTTTTTACACAATCACATGTTTTTTATAGCCATTTATATCGACTTGATTGTAAATAAAGTTCATCAATATGAAATAAAGTTCATCCCGAAAAAAACACTTAACCGTTATATAAGATATCTTTTTTCCAACCTAAGTCCATCTTAAAAATGCTCACTATCTCTATAGCGCGTGTTCGAATCCCACTAATGTTGTCTTAGTGATTGTCTTGAGTATGATTGTTGGCAAGAGTGCTTGACAATTACTAAGACAAAATTAGAGCGATTCGATCACGCTATAGAGATAGTAAGCATTTTTAAGTTGGACTTAGGCTGGGAAAAGAATATGAAGTGTTAATTTATAAAATATATTTCAAAATTCACCTTATTAAATAGTATTTTGAAAACTGAAATAGTGCTACAATAGCTGGATTTATGGCTTCCTTATTAATGAATCATTAACTAAAAAAACAATTTTCCGTCATTTAAAATACGTGGTTACGGAAGAGTGGTGTTTGTCTAAAGAATATGTTTTTGTTGCTTTGTCAAGGTTAGAACGTGATCAAATTTGTGATGTAGGCTGTCAGCGGTGAAAATTAAAGATGACCGAATAACCACCAAATGTCAAGTTACTCGCCAAACTTAGGTATCTATTTATTCAGTCAGTATCTCAAGTATTCCTAAAATTGGGTTATAAGGTGATTATCAAACTGAAAGATTCTGGCGAAGAGCTTTTTCGGGAAAAAAGGCTTGTAGATAACGTTATTTTCATTCAGATCATAAACTGTCCTGCTTTATTTTATTTTAATTGGTCCGATTGAGTGTGTGTGTTTGTGCTAAATCAGTGAATGTATTTTTAGGCTAAATTCCATATAATGAATCGTTACGTTATTATCACGTGATTCGTGTCCCCTAATAGGTTTTCACCTGAATTGAAACAAAATAAAGATTAGACATGAACTTGGAATTAGATTTTCTCGAAATTATGTTAATTTATTTATTTCTAATCTATTTCGAAACAATTTGATCGAAAAAGTCTTTTGGAAATTAGTTTCGATGGTTTCGTATTATTAATTAAAATATATACTTTTCTTATAAGGTTTTTTCATACGGTTTGAAAAACTTGGTAACTTCTACAAATCAGAAAGTCGTATTTTTAGAGAATTTGTTTTTTTCAAATTTTTATTCTATTTTCGCCAAAAAATAAATCAAATGTTTTTTTTTAATTTATATCCTTAATCCAACCGAATGAGTTATGTAGTGAATGTGTAAGGAATACTAATAGGGGTGATGTCTCTTGTCACGCTTCATGTACCGAGACGAGTCGTGCGATAAGATGGGTCCACTGGGATTCGAAGTCCAGCCCTGAACGTTTTTATCATAGATTTTGGTTGGATAATGTATATCTTTTTTCCAACGGAACTTCATCTCAAAAACGTTACTATCTCTATAGCGCGTGTTCGAATCCCACTGATTTTATCTGAGTGATTGTCTTAGTAATTGCTTGAGTGATTACACACCGATAAAATTTAGCGGTCCCATTATCACGACCCTTGCCTATAATCATCCTCAAGACAATCACTCAGACAACATCAGTGGGATTCGAACGCGCTATAGAGATAGTGAACGTTTTTGAAATGAAGTTCCGTTGGGAAAAAGATTTAAGTTCTAGTTTACAAAATAAGACACAAACTCGGACACTTGAATTGAAAATTCCAAAATATAAATTAAGCACACCGAGTCCGCGACGAAAATTGTCAAGATATCTACAGATTGAAAGAACATTTCACTAAAAGCAATCGACTGTCCTACTCAAGACCTTTAACCATTACACACCAATAATTTTCTATCCCATTACACACTTACTGTACTAAATTGTACAAGCCCTTTTTTTCAAATCATAATCACGTTCACAATCCGATTCCCAGTTCGATTAGGAGAAAGTTTCAACCATATCTTCAAAGTTTTCTTATATAGTTTTTCATTTCAAGGGCAAAAGCGACAGCTTCCTTCACGAAAAAGTCACATTTCGATTATTTTGTCTACAGGATCACCCGCCCTCAGAGTAATTGCTAATATTGAAAATGCGAATCTGAGCACTTATGTTGTGTGATCCTTTCTTAAATCTGACTAATAAAATCGGCCTATTCCGCATCAAGGTTTTGATTGGGTTGCTCATGATCTTGCGTTATGTTGTATCTTCAAATATTGGTTTTGGTATCTGAGGGGGTACTTATCAAAACTCAGACATTTTCAAATTATGTATTTTAATTACATATGAAACATTGAATAGTAACCTAACTCAAGCATTTTTCAAAACTATTTTCTGATAAGTATTTTTGTTTCAGATAATTTTAAAACTTTATTCAAAGATTTGAAGTACAGTTCAATAATTTATCATCAGACTTATGCTAATTTTGCAATTAGCTGGAGAAATTTGTTTTTATTAAACTGCAGGGTGCAACTAGTCAAGGATTTTTAATTTTCTATAAAGAGCATTTGAGTAGTATTAATAGAGTAACAAAGTTTCTTGTAAACTCTTATTTTTAAAAATAATTTCTCATTTTTTCTCTAAGTTTTGTTTCGTTCAAATATATTTAAATCAATTGTTTTAGATTTAATCTATGAAATGACATTTTTGATTATGTAAATTCTAAAACTACAACTGTATTTGAGGCGCTAAAGAGCACAAAAAGGCGCACAAAAATTATCATCTTCCCCGTGGCCATTTTAATACAAAATCAAAAATAAGATTATATAGGGAGTGATCTACAGGCTGATAAAGAGCAAATCGAAAGGGAACGATGTCACCGGGTGAAATTTGGGTAAAGCGCTTCTGTTCACGCAGAGACCGAATATCAGGACCGAGCGGATGTGTGTGTTCATTCAAAAACAGATCGAAATAGAAAAATATCAAAAAATACTAAATTAGAGGTAAAGCTGTGATTGTTCAACTTCAAGAGAGGTACATCTATAATAGAGAAATATTTATGAGGAAGTGAGGTTAATTTATTGTTATATCCGAGTTTTACTAATCATGTGAAATACATGCATTGCTGTATAAAAACTATATCAATCAACCTTAATAAATATATTTTTTATTCAACAAGGGTAAAAACCATAATGAGCCGTCAAGTTTCGGGGAAAAACTGGTTGGGTGTCTATAACAGAAGATTGTTGTTAAAAAAAATCTTCTGCCATGACAAGAGAAGGTAAATGACATCAGATTGCTTCTCATGCAATCTTCTGTCATTCACATTCTCACAGTCACCCCCTTCTTCAAAAGAAATAAACAAAAAGGAACAGGAGTGATAACTAGCACTGTATAATTTTGAGTTCATCTTATTTTTTCAATGACCGTAAATAGTGTTTTGCCAATATATTTAATGCATCCAGCCTTAAAACAAACCAAAAAGAGTATTTTCACGATCGTCACCCTCCCTTGAAAAAAATTTCTTCATAAAAAGGTTCTAAAATTTGCCAAAAAATGCTCAAAACTTAACTCACTTCGGAAGTTCATCTTCATAAATAAGAGCAAACAAAAGTTATAATCAACAAGGAATTGTTCAAAATCTCAATATCTTGAAATTTAAACACAATGCTAAAAAACTTAAAACAAATTTTTTTTAATTCACAGAATAAAATGTTCAAAATTTAATTTTTTTTAATTTTAAGAAACCAACTTTTAAAAACGACCATAAAAATACTGACCATAGAAAAATAACCATAAAAATTTAAAAACAAATATTCCAAAAATGGTTCTTACTCTGTTTATAGGCAAAAATGATCATAAAAACTAATAATTTCCACATAATTTCATCATTATAATCCTAAAAACGTCATAAAAAGAGTAATTCTCTATTGTCACTTCCCTTTTAAAATATTGACATCAGAAAAATTTGAAAAATTAGTATATCTACACTTTGAACCTACCTTAAAAAATATAAACATTCAAAATCTCTCCCAAACAGTTTTCAAGATAAAAAATCTCCTCAAAATCAACTTTTTTTGACAAACATCCGTTTGATATATATTTTTCTTATAGATGGACAATTTCGACAAAAATGCAAAAACAAAATTCCCTTTAAGTTTCCTACACCGAAATTTAGTTCAAAATTTTTTAAAACAAACAAACTTTGATTTATACAACCATAAACATTTCATTACTTGTAAAATTCTTAAAATTTGCCTCGAAAATGTCCAACGAAAAAAAATATATAAGTTTGAAATTCCAACAAAAAATCAACCAGAAACAACCTTTTGAAAACTTGATATGATCAATTCCCAAATAAATGTTCGAAAGAGAAGATGACCTTTATTTTGATTCGAGTCATAAAATTTGCAAAATTTTTTAAACACGTTTATAAAATTTTAATTTCAAACATCGAGTTTCAAACATACGTAGTTCCTTCTCCCCACACAAATAAACTTTTCCGACAATACGCACAAACTTTTATAAAAACACAAACGTTAACCGCCAATTCCTTAAATCTGACCTACTTTATCCAACAGTTAGTTAAGTTAGTAATGAAAGTATTCTTACTTTGAAGAATACTTTTTATGAAATAATTTATTTTCAAATAAATTATCACCAATTCAGACGTCTTGAATTGGCTTGTCCCAGGACTATCTTGGATTGTTGTTTCCACGTTTCCAAGTTTTCCAAAATTTCGTGACTTCTTAAATTCTTTAGGGATCACAACACCCTTTTTCACAGCGCTCTTCCTTAGATTTTCTGATATTTGAATATATCCTTAAGGGGGTGGCATCGATCCGGCAGATTGGTACATTTTTTCAGAGCGATATATGAAAGAAAAAAAATGTGAAAATAATTTTTTTTATTTTTTGTATTCAATAAAAGTGTGCATTCTTGCGAACGTATAATTTTTTAATTACTTAACATAACTAATTATCTGTGAAAATATAAAAAACCACTTTCCACTGTACATCCATTTCCAACTAAACCCAACTATAGCATTTTTTTT
>SCLH01000313.1:473614-486190 GCA_004367855.1 Oikopleura vanhoeffeni | reverse complement strand
TAACAATAACTGTAAGAAATTCTTGTCGATTTTTTATTTGACTCCTATAGTATAAAATAGTTGAAATAAGCAACGACGTGCTTTTCATGTCAAAAAATAACCAAACCTTATTAAAAATGTACTGAATTTGACAGATTTACAAATAATTTCCTTTCTTTAAATGTCGAAATTCCTCAAATGTCTAATCACACCCAAATGTCTGATATGATTGGATTCAAAAAAAACCTTCGATTGCCGCAAAAGGTCTCAAAATGATTAGGCAAAAACTTTCAAAAAGTTCTTGAATAAAAATAATCCTAAAAAAACCACCAAAAAATAGGGTTTGGACCCAAAGTAAGTGAATATTTTAGGGGAAAAAAATTGGCAATCTGCAAAAAAGTATTTTTATGTTGTATTCGACCAATTTCAAGATTGAAATTCGATAACCTACGCTGCTTGTTTTCTCTTCAGAATTTTTGTTTAGGAACAAACCAAATAAACTTGCTCACTAAGATACCCGTTTCAATTAAAACTTTTTTTATTCTCAATTTTAATCTCTTAACCATTACACACGAATCGTACAATATTGTACAAAAGTGCATTTTTTAAACCCAAGAATTCAATGTAAAATTTAACATTTTTTCATGAGATTCACTATAATTACACAAAATTGTCTGAAATTTTCAAATATCGACTTTAAAACTAGATTGCATCGCTCCGTTTCGACTGAGAGCGGACGAAAGACAAAACAAAATATAATTTTGAGCTCTCCTCTTAAAGTTGAGCTCCGCTTCATTCAAATAGCTGTGGAAGTCTAGTATAAGAATATTTTCGATCAAAAACATCAGAGACGATATAAAATTGTACGAGGATTAAGATTATGTTAATTAAAATGTCATGGCATAATCTTCTGTCAAATGAGAGCGTTCTAAAAAATGAAGAACGTTTTTTTCTGAACACTTTTGTCTCACAAAACTGACGATTGACATAAAACGAATTATTATAATGTTTTTNGCTATCACGCAGAGACCGATATCAAGGATCGAGCGGATGTGTGTGTTCATTAAAAACATGATCGAAATAGAAAAATTCAAAAAAATAGCTAAATTAAGATTAAGCTGTGATTGTTCACTCAGAGAGGACATCTATAATAGAGAAATATTATAGAGGAAGTGAGTTATTTTTGTTAATATCCGTTGTTACAGATCATGGAAACTACATGCATTCTGTATAAAAACATCTATCAATCACCTTATGTTAAATTATATTTTTGATTCAACCAATGGGTACAAAAACCATAATTGAGCGTCACATTCGGGCAAAATACTGCAGTTGGGTGTCTATAACAAGAGAAGATTGTTGTTAAAAAAATCTGTCGCGCATACACAGGAAGTAATATGATCAGATTGCTTCTCATTGCATGCTCTTCAGTCATTCACTTCTCACAGTTCACCCCTCTTCTAAAACAGCAAATAAACAAAAATGACAGGAGTGTATGAAACACTGCGATACATTTTAGAGTTCATCTTAATTTTCAAATGAACCGTAATTGTGTTTTGCGGATTAATTTAGCATACAGCTTACAAACCAAAAAGGTTTTTCACGATCGTCACCTGACTTAAACATATCTCTTCTATAAACGTCTAAAATTTTTGCCAAAAATGCTCAAACTTAACTCACTTGAATTCATCTATCCTAATAAGAGCAAACAAAGTTTAATCAACACGAATCTGTTCAAATCTCAATACTGATTTGACACAAATGCTAAAAACTTAAAACAAATTTTTTTAATTCAGAGAATAATGTTCAAAATTTCAATTTTTTTAATGTTAAGAAAATCCAACTTTAAAACGATCCATAATATAATACGACATAAAAAACCATAAAAATTTAAAAACAATATTCCCAAAAAATGGTTGCGTACTTGTTTAATAGGCACAGAAATGATCATAAAACTAATAATTTCACGATAATTTCAATCATTTATATCCTAAAAGACGTCATTAAAAAGGAATTGCTCTATTGTCACTTCCTGCTTTAAATCGATTCAATCAGAAAAATTTGAAATTAGTTGATTCTACATTTAACCTACTTTAAACATGATAAACATCAAAATCTCTCCAACAACAGTTTTGCATAATAAAGAATCTCTAATCAATTTTTTGCAACCCGATTTGATAGATATTTTCTTATAGTATGACAATTTCGACAAAAATGCAAAAACAAAATTCCTTTAGTTTCCTACACCGAAATTTAGTTCAAAATTTTTAAACAAAACAAACTTTGATTTATACACCATAAACATTTCCATACTTGTAAATTCTTAAAATTTGCCTCGAAAATGTACACGAAAAAAAATTATAGTTTAAATTCCAACAAAAATCACCAGAAACACCTTTTGAAAACTTGATATGATTCCAATCCCATAAATGTTCGAAAAGAGAAGATGACTTTATTTTGATTCGAGTTCAATAAAATTTGCAAAATTTTTTAACACGTTTTAAATTTTAATTTCAAACATCGAGTTTCAAACATACGTAGTTCCTTCTCCCACACAAATAAACTTTTCCGACAATACGCACAAATATTTACTAAAAACACAACGTTACCGCCAATTCCTTAAATCTGACTACTTTATCCAACAGTTAGTTAAGTAGTTGAAAGTATTCTTACTTTGAAATACTTTTTATGAATAATTTACTTTCACAATAATTATCAGCAATTCAGACGTCTTGATTGGTCGTCCCAGGACTATCTTGATTGTTGTTTCCACCGTTCCAAGTTTTCCAAATTTCTGACTTTCTTTAATTCTTTAGGGATCACACACCCCTTTCACAGCGCCTTCCTTAGATTTTGCATATTTGAATTATCTTAGGGGGTGCATCGATCGCGGATGTAATTTTTCAGAGCGATATATGAAAGAAAAAATGTGAAAATAATTTTTTTTATTTTTTTGTAATTCAAAAAGTGTGATTCTTGCGAACGATATTTTTTATTACTTACAGAACTAATTATCTGTTGAAATATAAAAACACTTCTCCATGTACATTCCATTTCACTAAACCAATTATAGCATTTTTTTGAAGAAACGTAATTAATAAATTCAAACATTGTCGGTGTAATGCGCTAAAAAGTCTTGTTTCATGTTGCGTATTAAAAATGTCCTTGATGAAGTTTTTTTCATGAAAGATGGTCAAAAAATGGCAAAAAGTAGAGAAAAAAACTTTTTTTGAGATTAAATTGACCTTCATTGCCGTTTAATATAAAAATGTTTTTACTATCTAAATAAATGGCGCCTATTACACCACAATTTTATTGGAATTTTTTGACCAGTATAAAATTTTAATATACTTAGTGCCAAATGCACTTATCGAGTGTACCACTGAGTTTAAAAATTTCATCGATATTAGAAATGATATCGCACGACCAACTCATAGATTACATACGGATAATTTAATAGATACCAAAACATTTAATATGTATTGCCCTGATTTTTTATGGAGAGTTCCAAAACCACTAATAAAAAAATTTGGACTTGATTTGGAAGTTCATAAATTTTTCTAAAAAGTCGACAACAAATGACAAATAAACATAATATGAGTTTCAAACAGCTGTCAGAAAATATGTAGACATGCATGAAAAAAGTTAAATTGGCTATTTTTTTAGTTTTTTCTTAAATTTAATAAAAAAACGATCAGAAAAAATTTTGGACCAAAAAATGCGGAAAATTTTATAATGCTTTGGATTTTTTTTGAAATGTACGAATTCAAAAAATAAGTTCGGGACTCAAATCTTCCTAACATAGCAACAAATTATTTTATATAGATGCACATAATTCTGTTCAGCTAACGAATAATAAGCAGAAAAAATAACTAACTAATTAATTTCTTGAGTTAAATTGACTCCAGACTGCCGAGCGATGCCACCCCCTTAAATCCTTTATAACAAAATAGAAAAGTTCCAAATTACATTCGTTTCTTTATTCTGAATTATATAGGAACGTCGACTTTCTGTTCACTTGGTATCACAACACCTTAAACCCTCAAATTTCCATATCCTGACGTCATAATTCAAAATTGCGATCTCTAAATTTATAACACAAAAGTTTCCGAGTGGTTCAGCATTTCGATTCATCACTTTTCAACATAAGCATTTGAAACCTTAAATACAAGCGATTTCACATGCCCTAATTGAGGACCTAAAACAATATGATAAGTAAGCGACATATACCTTTAAGTGTCACTCCATTTGAGGAAATGATCGATTTTAGCAAAAATCTGAATATTCAGAAATTCTTTGCCTTGATTTCATTTTCTCGAAATCATTCTTTCAAAATATAAAAAAAATTATTTAAATTTTCCCTGGGGCCACCTTCATCTGCGCTTTTTTCAAATTTTGAATAAAAGAAATGACTTAATTTCATTCTAAAAACATTGATAATCAACTACTATGTTTCTTACACATTAACTCATTGTTTTACGTCTGATAATTAGTTATTAATGATCGCGATAACGCATTTAATTGTTTTCTCAACAATAGAAGAAATAAACAATTGTTTTACAAAAGCATGTCGCGTTCACCGTATTTCCCAAAAATGCCTAAAATACAGAATATTCTTTAAATAAACGAAGTCACATCAAATGATTTCGTAATTTTGGGCTTTTGCGATCGGTACTGACCTGACATTAAGACTATAAGCGAATAGAAAATTGACTAGTAAAATGCCCAATAGGACTTTTAAAATTGCGTGCGTAAACAAATCTTTGACACTTGTTTAATCATGAATTTTTTCCTTCAAATTTGCCTGCAAATTGGCATTAAAACAAAAATGTCTCATTCTATTTATAATTATACTTTATATATTTGAACGGACGACCCTATGTCTAAAATGATGCTGAATACTCACGATTCTATCAATGAATAACCCCACAATATAACCTTATGACCTTTTGACCATCCCTACTATAGAGTCAATAAAAATCGACAAGAATTTCTTCCATAATCTGACTGGTCCGTGATAATCGATATCCATTTGCCGACAAAAAAAGTTCCGGTAAATTTTTGTCGCAACTCGATATCGATCACGCCTAAGCCTCAGCCAATCAAAATGCGGAATATTTTATATTCGTCTGTTTTTCACTGGGTGGTTCACTGTAACAATAACTGAAGAAATTTTGTCGCATTTAAATCACGTGATAACCAGGCATTATAGTAACCAGTGTGGTTCACTGTCACAATAACTGTTGAAATTCGTTTTTTTATTGACTCCTATAGTATAATAGTTGAAATAAGCAACGACGTGCTTTCAGTCAAAAAATACCAAACTATTAAAATGTACTGATTTGACAGATTTACAAATAATTTCCTTTCTTAAATGTCGAAATTCCCTTCAAATGTCTAATCACACCGTCTGTATGATTGCTGTTCAAAAAAACCTTCGATTGCGCAAGCTCAAATTATTAGGCCAACTTTCAAAAAGTTCTTGATAAAATAATCCTAAAAAAACCACCAAAAATAGGTTTGAACCCAATATGAATATTTTAGGGGAAAAATGGCAATCTGCAAAAAGTTTTTATGTTTGTATTCGACCATTTCAAGATGAAATTCGATAACCTACGCTGCTTGTTTCTCTTCAGAATTTTGTTAGGAACAAACCAAATAAACTTGCTCACTAATACCCGTTTCAATTAAACTCTTTTTATTCTCATTTTAATCTCTTAACCATTACACACGAATACGTACAATATTGTCAAAAATGCATTTTTAAACCCAGAATTCAATGTAAAATTCATTTTTCATGAGATTCACTAATTACACAAAAGTCTGAAATTTTCAAATACGACTTAAAACTATTGCATCGCTCCTCGACTGAGAGCGCGACGAAGACAAACAAAATTATATTTGCTCTCCCTTAAAGTTGAGCTCCGCTTCATTCAAATAGCTGTGGAAGTCTATATAGAAATTTTCGATCAAACATCAGAACGATATAAAATTGTACGAGATTAAATTATGTTAATTAAATGTCATGGCAATATCATCTGTCAAGAGGAGCGTTCCTAAAAAGAAGAACGTTTTTCTGAACACTTTTGTCTCACAAAACTGACATGACATAAACGAATTATTATAATGTTTTACTCACTTACTGATGCAGAATTTTAAAAACAAAACTGCTTTTTCGAAATTTAATCACAACATATCTTGTCAACACTGAATTTAAGTTGTGTAGCCAAAATTAAAAAACACAAAAAACAACTTGAAATACAAACATAAAAAATTATCAATTATACTGTATGATTGTAAAACTCGGATATACATAATATAACCTAACTACCGATAATATTTCTCTATTATAATGTTCTCTGAGTTATCAATCGCGCTACCTCTTTTAGTATTTTTTTTTGATATTTTATTACGAGATTCACCCAGCTGACAATCGTCCCTTCCAATGTCTACACCTGTCAAATCATCATATATAATCTATTTTTGATATCTTGATGTAAATAAAACGATCGAACCAATTATTGCGCCTTTTGCTCTTTAGCGCTTCAATAATTGTAGTTTTGAAATAAATAATCAATGATTTCATAGTTTTATCTAAAACAATTTATTTTTATCTTATTGAGCGAAACAAAACTTAGAGAAAGAAACGAAATTTTTGAAAAGAGTTTACAAAAATCTGTACTCCAATAATACTATCAGAAAGATTTGAAAATGCTCTAGGTAATATTTTAAGTATTATATACTTTCATATGTAATTAAAAAACATATTTTAAATGTCTGGTTTGATATATAGACAGAATATTGAAAATGTGACTTTCGATCGCTGAAGGAGTGTCGCTTTGAGCCCTTTGAATTAAAAATATACTATTTTGAAAAAACAAGTTGAATATTTTGTTTGAAACTTTCTTAATAATCGTACTTGGTACGATGGATGATAGTATTTTAGTAGATTATTTTGAAAAGGGCTTGACCAATTTAGTACAATAAGTGTGTACTGGATAGAAAATATTGGTGTGTAATGGTTAACCAATATACCAAATTTTCGACATAATTTCCCAAATCTTAAGTTTTACACCAAGGTCAACAAATATAATTATGCACAACCTTCCTTTACCAAAAACTCAATCCATCCAGGTTTTTTATCTCTTGGCAAGGGCTCCACTGTTAAATACATGCATTGCTGTATAAAAACTATATCAATCAACCTTAATAAATATATCTTTTATTCAACAAGGGTGAAAACCATAATGAGCCGTCAATTTTCGTGGAGAAACTGGTTGGGTGTTGAGTGTCTATAACAGAAGATTGTTGTTAAAAACAATTTTCTGCGATGACAAGAGAAGGTAAATGGCATCAGATTGTTTCTCATGCAATCTTCTGTCATTCACATTCTTACAATCATACAGTATAATTCATAATTTATTTTTCTTTGTATTTCAAGTTGTTTTTTGTGATTATTTTAATTTCGGCATATACAACTTAAAATTCCATGAGTTGACAAAGTATGAGTCTGATTTAATTTTAGAAAAAAAAACAGTTTTGTTTCTTGAAAAATTCTGCATCAGTGAGTGGAGTTGAAAAACATTATAATAATTCTTTTTATGTCAATCGTCAGTTTCGTGAGACAAAGGTGTTCATAAAAAAACGTTCTTCATTTTTTAGAACGCTCTCATTTGACAGAAGATTATGCCATGACATTTAAATTAACATAATCTTAATCCTTGTACAATTTTATATTGTTTTTGATGTTTTCGATCGAAAATATTTTCATACTAAACTTCTACATCTATTTGTATGAAGCGGAGCTCAACTTTAAGTAGAGAGCTCAAAATTATATTTACTTTTGTCTTTCGTCCGCTCTGAGTCAAAAAGGAGCGATGCAGTTTAGTTTGAAAGTCGATATTTGAAAATTCTAGACAATTTTGTATAATCATAGTGAATCTCATAAAAAATATTAAGCGGTTAAATTCTACATCGAAGTTGTAGTTTAAAAAAAATGCACTTTTGTACAATATTGTACGATTCGTGTGTAATGGTTAAAATGAAAATTGAAAAGGTTGAAAAAATACTACACTGATCAAAAAGTTGGCTCACAGCTGATCAAAAGTTTCAACCAATCAGCGTTAAATTCAATAATTAGGTTTAACATTTTGGCTTGAAAATCTTGAAATTCAGAATTCGATTAAGACATTCCGATAATTTAATGTCATGCATCGTTCTTGCCTGTGGTCATATTCACCAATAAAAAATGTTTCAACATGGGAAACCGGTTTATCTTGCGGTTAATAGCAAAAAAATATTCGGAATTTGAAAATCTAGATTTGTTTAGATTTTTGAAAAAATAATTGCCACCATGAATTCCTTGGTCAACTCTTATCAATACGATATTAATTGTATCAT
Organism: Oikopleura vanhoeffeni; assembly: GCA_004367855.1. NCBI lineage: Eukaryota > Metazoa > Chordata > Appendicularia > Copelata > Oikopleuridae > Oikopleura > Oikopleura vanhoeffeni. The sequence goes on along the minus strand of SCLH01000313.1, from coordinate 477,811 downwards.
AATAATTCTATAAGCAAAAAAAAACCGACACCTACCCTTAGGTCATTTTTTCTGCATTTAAGTGTCATATCCGAACCTCGCTTATCACTTTTTCTAGATTATGGAATTTTGCAGTAAATATTTTAGTCTATTGTTCCTTAAATTTATTCTAAATGAATGAAAATCGAATTTGATTTAAGCATTTTTCTGCATAAGGATCATATCCGAGACGCCTCTTATTGGCTGATATTAAACCTACGCGTTATTAATTTTCGTTTGATACACAGAGAGAAGGTTTTCATTTCAGCACGAACGACATCGCCACTTCAAACTCACGCGGTAGGAGGACTTAATGACCGACAATTTTTTCCGGAAGGAACTCGACGATATCGGCAGTGGCATGGTTAATTTCGATGTATTTTGAAGTTAAAACTCATATTTCATTCCAATGTTCTTTTTTAACTTGGGTTAGAATTCCGGTGGTTTTTTTATTTTATACATTATAAATCTTTTATATGACCGTCCAAAAGCGGATAACATGAAAAGTTCAACCAAATAGTTTCTGCAACTTTTTTCAATTTATTAAACTCACTAATGCTGAAAAATAACTCTCAACTAATTTCCTCCTAATTTTCATATTTTACATACACAAATAAAATTGTACCAAATTGTGTTCCTGTTGAGGACGCTCAATAAATTTTGAAAAAAATTTTGTAGAATTTTGATCAATGACAAAATTTTTTTTTAATTTTTTTAAAAGTGAATTTTTATAACTCTTTATCTACAATGACCTAATTGAGAGCCTATGATGCAAGATAAATTGGATGTTTAAATCCTGAATTAAAGACATAACTGGTTTATGTAAGCATCGAAGAAAATAAAAGAATTTAAAAGGGCGTACAATTGTAATTTAACCCTCAAGTGCTTTTGGTGAACTAGTTATTTTCTTCTAAGCAAATCGTTGCGATGATTATATTTGGATTTAGACTACACAAAAAATGGGTTTGGTTTCGTTATTTTCAGATTTGAAGGGTTGAGAGTTTTTGATGAAAATTTTTTGTCTCAAAGTGATCTTCTCACGCTTGGACACTACCAGAATGCGAAATCAGCTGTTATCTGAAATTATAACTGATGACCAGTTACTGGTCAATAAACAAGAGCCAAAATAATATTTTGATGGAATTTTTTCCATTTTTTTTCTAGCGCGATTTGCGATGAACAGAATGACAAAATTGTAAATACTATCACCATAAACAGCTGTTTATAAATTATGATATCGCCGGCCTCATATCGCCGAATTTGCCGAAATCGCCGAACAAAAACCTACGAAATTTCACGATTTTTAGCTAAAATACTTTCTGTGCCAATATCGCCAAATGTGCCAATATCGCCGAATTTGCCTATATCGACAAATTATTTGGATATTTATATCTCAAATTACTTTTTGAACGTCATGAATGACGTCATTTTCAGGATAAGCTTTCCTAAATCTAGTATTTTTAACTCTTATTTGATTGCCTTGGATAGAGTATTTCATTCTATACATTTTGGTGATTAACTTAATACGAATTTATTGTGAAACTTTTTATAAATTTCAAAAATTGTTCGAAATATGACGTCATTTCAAACGCCTACTTTTTTTTTATTTTCTAAACAAACAATTAATTTATTTTCCCAAATCGCCGAATGTGCCGAAAGTTTTTAGCCAAAAAGTTTCGGCGATATTCCCTCCCCTGTTATAACATTGTTAGAAAAATACAATATATCTTGACATATTTTGTCAAAGATCCGAAAATAACTTACAAAATATAACTTCAACCTCATTATATCATGTTAACATATAAATTAATTATATCATTTTGATATTTATTTAACCAGAATAATATCCGAAACACAAAATAGATGTAATAAAACATAAAATTTATATGGTTACATCTTTTTTGTGTCGGATATTATTTTTGTTGAATAAATATGAAAATTACATGAAATGTCAATGACATTATTTCATAGATTTTCTTGAAATGAATTCTGTGGAAATAGTTTTCCTTTCAAAATGCACATATTACATCAATAATTAAAATTTTGTGGTTGTTCATATTACATCAGTAATTGACATTTTTGTCGAAAATCTTACTTTTTGTCATCATGTCATTAAAAATAGGGCGCACAATTGCAATTTAATCCTCGAGTGCTTTTGACGAACTAGTTATTTTCTTCTAAGCAAATGATTATATATGAATTTGGACCACACAACAAAATGGGTCTCGTTTCGTTTTTCCAAATATAAAAAGTTGATGGTTTTTTCAGTATGAATTTCCTTGTTTCAAAATATTCTTTTTCAGATTTGATACTACCAAAAGATGCGCAATAAGCTCAATTTTTTCAAAAAATTTGAATTTTATTTTGTCACAACTTTTTTGTGTATGCATATTCCCTATTCACACTTTTGTGAATATACCAGCCCTGATTATGAAACGTAGTGTGTTTTTAAGTAGTAGGGCCGGGATATTCACAAAAGTGTGAATAGGGGATATCATTTTGTGTTATTAATATTGAAATAACATGAAATAGTGAAATTTTTCTTGTAATTATTTTTTAATTGTCACTTTTTACTTCCGGTGGCCAGACAGCGAGATTAATTTACTGCCAAATTTGGGCATGACAGATAACTCATTTGTGTCACGTGCCTTTTTGTTTTTTTTAGTTTGAATTAAAAACTCAGGCTGTATATCACATCAGTAATTTGCATTTTTGTCGGAAATATTTGTTATCATGTCATTTCGAATATCGCGAGAAGCTAATAATTATTCTCAAGTTATATCAAACAAGATCTTAACTCGTAGACTTTAGACATGAATCTGTACCCAGACTCGATTCGGCACTAGTGACCTTCGTATGACGAGCCATATAGAGCAAAGTTTCAATATCACATACATTTTTACATAGCTTAAAATAATATAGCCAAATTGTGCAAATAAAATTAAAATAAAAAAATTCCGATGAACAAAAAGGCATTATGGGGATGAAGTAACAAACAATTCGGGAATGTACCCGTGACGGCAGCAGTGCAATTACTCAACGAATTTCAAACGTTTATTTGATATTTTGAACTACTGTTTAGTTAACTTCAAAGGGTTGTCTCTAGTTCCCATTTAACAATTATTATGTTTTCATCAAATTCCTCCTAAATGACTCGAAATGTATTGTTAATTCCTTTGTTGTCTTACAACCAGAGACGAAGTCACGCCTACGCCGTACTCCGCAAACACTTTTTTGACTTCACATCTTTATTTTTCGGAAGTTTTGGCTCTAGAGGTCTCATTCAACGGCAGGCCATTTTCACAATAAACAAACAAATCTTGAAATTAAAAAAAAAACCAATCGTAAGGTATCATCGTTTTCCAACCTTCTTCTCGCCTACGCATCTTAGTATCAGCATTTCGAAATCTATGACTTCTGGAGAGCTGGCTCTATTTAAACTGGAGGCATACTGTAAAATGCATTTAGAGTCTAGAATTCGTACGATCTTTTGAGGGGTCCTGTCGCATGATTTGAGTACTTTGAAAAAAAATATATGGTCGCATGTACAGTAATTTGAAAAAGTACTCAAATGTACGTCAAAAAACATTCCAGGTCAACTCAACGTTTTAAGACTGTTCTCATTACAAGAAAGTCCCGAATAAAATACGTGACGCAAATAATCCAAAAATAAGTTTAAAAAGATTCAGAAATAATCCCTTATTCTTGAAAATAAAAGTCACGTGACGTTTGGAAATATTCTGTTGTTCAGACTCTTACTGGTGGTGATTAGTCCCTCAAGACGTTTCGGCGTAATGTTGAGTACTATTTGGGACTTGGGCCAAAACCTCATTTTCTTAATTTGAAGGTCAACGTGAGGTTTTCGGACTTGAGATGTCATAGTAAAAAAGTCTTAAAAACTCTAAGGAACCACTTCACTTCTCTTCAAAAGATTATTAAACGCAATGTTTGAAAAAAAACCGTACTTGATTTTACCAACCCTTATTTCCTTAAGTATACCGGTCACGTGCATCATTTTGGGGCCTAAGTATATTGGGAAAAAGTCTAGAATTTTTTATCTGATCACGATGAAAGGTTTACATTTTGTGATTTAAAAGAATTTTTGGCAAAACATAAGTACTTATACAGTACAAAATATTTCAATAAAAAACGCACAACGTCAATTTCATCTTAAAGTTT
>SCLH01000313.1:441047-465509 GCA_004367855.1 Oikopleura vanhoeffeni | reverse complement strand
AGAGAGGTAATATTTGGTCCGACGATTTGTACTTTTGATACAATTGGTCATTGAAAACCCAATTTTTGCCTTTAAATGCGACGACCACCCCCTTAAAAGGGATTTAGGTTGCTTAAATTTTTGTTGCTGGTGAAAAGTGACCCGTTTTCAAAAAAAAATTACTTCTGATCAAAACATGATAAAAAGTTTTTTATTATTTGAAATTGAAGAACGAAACCACAAAATTATCATGCAGATACAATAAAACTAACATATCGTTTAAGGAGGTGCCATAAACCCAGCAGACTGGAGTCCTTATAACTTACGAAAATAATAAGTCAGTATATTTTTTTATGCTTATTATAGTTAGCCGAACCGATATAAGTATGTTTCAGCTTGATAAAATTATTTTTATTCATTTTAGGAAAGATTTGAGTTCGAGTTTTCATTTTTGAAATCGTAAAAATTTCAAAAAAATTCAAATGATTATGAAAATTTTCCGCATTTTTCGTCCAAAATTTTTTCTGATCGTTTTTTTTAATTCAATGAATAAAAACTAAAAAAATAGCCACTTTTACTTTTTTCATTCTATTTTCTGACTGCTGTTTGAAAAATCATATTTGTCATTTTTTGTCGACTTTTTTATAAAAATTATGAAAATTTTCCGCAAATCAAGTCCAAAATTTTTAATTAGTGTTTTTGAAACTCCATGAAAAAATCAGGCAGAATCACAATTAAATGTTTTGGTATCTATAAATATCCGTAGGTCAACTAATGAGTTAGGTCGCGCGATTTTCATTTCTAACTATCGATGAAATTTGTAACACTCGGTGGTACACTTCGATTAATTGCCATTTGGGCACTAAATATTTAAAAATTGTATGCTGGTCAAAAATTTAAAATAAAATTGTGGTGTTATAGGCGCCATCTTTAGATAGTAAGAACATTTTTTAATATCAAAACGCAATTAAGTCAATTTGTATCTCAAAAAAAAGTTGTTTTTCTCTACTTTTTCCATTTTTAACCATTTTTCATTGGAAAAAAACTTTCATATCAAGGAAATTTTTTAATAAGCAACATAAAACAAACTTTTTAGCGCATAATACCCGACAATGTCTGAAGTTTATTAATATCGTCTTTAAAAAAAATCTGTAGTCGAGTTTAGTTGGAAATGGATGTACGTGAAAAGTGTTTTTACATTTTCCCAGATAATTAGTTATGCTAAGAAATTAAAAAATAAAGGTTTGCAAGAATGGACACTTTTATTGAAGATTAAAAAAAAAAAATTTTACATTTTTTTTTCTTTTACTATCGCTCTGAAAAAATGTACCAATATGTACCAATTGCAGGACTTATGGCATCTCTTAACCAACTGGTAAAAGACATAACCAAAACGTTATTTTTTGCAGCTCACAAAGAATACAAGCGTCAGTGTTTTTCCAAAAAAAGCACTTCTTTTTTCGGTAATCAGGAGAAAAGGCTGATACAATTTCAAGTTTCTTGATTAAGGACACAATGACCACCCGGTCAACCACAATGACCGGTCAAAGTTCAAGGTCAATCTCAACTTCATCGTGGAGACTTGAAAGTACCTTCAAAATAATCGGAAGAGTCGCCTGTTTGATGAAAATATTAGCAACTATGGGTAAATTATGTACGGAAAAGTCGCTGGAGAGCAAAAACTGGTCAAACCTCAAGATCAATCTCAAGTTCATCGTATAGACTCACAAGTACCCTCAAAAGAATCGGAAAGGTCGATTTTATGATGAACGTATTAGCAATACTGGGTGAATTCTGTACTGAAGTCGATAGAGGGCAATTATTTGACCAGTTTTTGACATTTATAGCAGTTTTTGACTTTGATAGCAAACGCGCGTTTTTTGAGTGTTTTTCAAAAGACGATTTATAAAGTAAAAATGATTGATCTGAAGAAAATCAGATTATACGAAGTAAGCTCAAAAGTGGCAACTTTTGTTGAAAAATGTTTTAATTCAAAAATTCCAAAGTGGCAAAAAGTTTTTCATCAAGAGAAAAAATTTGAAAAAAGTGCAAATCTGTCAAAATGCACCGACCTCCTTAAATGAACTTACAATACCGTCTGATTCCAAATGTGCTTGACCTTGACTCGTATGATAAAATTGGGTAGAGTACGTTAGTCGAAGCATTTTTAAGGTACTCATGAAACTCTTAATAAAATAAAAAAATACTCACTAATAAATGATAGCATTTAGGTCTCGAGTAAACGAAATATTAACGTCATTTCGTAATTCGAAATTTGTTTCCAGTTCCTTTTCCTAAACAAAGTTCTGTTCATTTTTCAACGATCTAAAAATTTATTTTTAATTTTTTCAAGTACAATTATTTAATTTAGTTAAATAACATACAAACAATCCCTTTAATCTTTCCTTAGGAAAAAGAACGTTCTAGGCAACTTGAGAAACAGCAATTCAACTGCGCTCGATCATAAAACTGCGTTCAAAATGTTCTATTCTCCATGTTCATTTAATTGGATTGAATTAGATTTGCTTCACAACTTGGCACATTTGGACAACATTCGAAATTTAAAGGTTGTTTAAACTATACACAGTACAAAAAAAACTATTCATTCTGAAGTTTTTGTGAAGCGATCAGTGTTTATTCCTGGGTTATAAAACAACACTTTTTGTTTCATTTCTTTTTCAAATTTTCAAAAGTAAAACTTGAATAGTTGTCGTTAACCGTTTGCGAGTCTCTAGACCCGGCGTTGCGCATTCGCGTTTGACCCTTATTTCCGAAGCACCAATTGGTCAAAGCTGGTTTTACAACTGCTCTCATTGGTTAAAATTAAACGCGAAAGGGGAGGCCTGGCAATCTGTTGTCAATATTGTTCGTGAAGAGGAGGCTTTCAAGTTGACCGGAATATAATCGTTGAACAAATCAACTGATTTTAAATTCAGGGTTATTTTATTCGGAGAACGATATGTCTACAAGTAAGTTAATCAATTTGATTTAACAAATAAAATTGAAAGTTTGTCCAAAATGATGGTCATTTATTAATAGCTTTTTTTTTGTCATTTTTTAAAATAATTTACATAACAAATGAAATTTTTTCTTGGAAAACGTTCAAAAATATTTTTCTGGCTGTATTTTATTGACTTTCAGAATTTCATAAGTCTCTATATTTACTAATTTCACTGTCAAATACACTCCGTAAGCTTCATTTTTACACGGAAAAAGTTGCTTCATTTAAATGAGGTGGGAAGAATAACGTGAACAGGAGCCGCCATTCACAGGCGCGCAAGTTATTCCGCATAGTAACCCGCATGTTATCCAATTTAATTAATATATCGATAAGAGGTAGAAATAATTTCATACGCTCCATCTTGTAAGTATAAAGTTGATTGTATACAGGGGGGCAATATCGCCGAAATTTTTTTGCAAAAACCTACGCAATTAGGCGAAAAACTTCCTGCGATATAGCCTATATAGGTCCTCAGAAAAAGGGGGTGCCCACTATTGCGGAATGTGCCAATACCGCCAACATTTTTTGGAAAAAAACTTTCGGCGATATTGCCCTCCCTGTAAATTACAGGCTGTAATTCATATTGCAAAGTGAAATATACATGTATTCTAATATTTATTAAAAAAACAAGAAAAAATATTATTAAGATTCTAGGAACCAAAAATTTCAAAATTTATATTTTCTGTTGATCTTTTGAGTTAAAGTGTCCTGACGATACATTTTTACGCCGAAATATTGTCGAATAGAAATTTCTTTGAAATTTTAATTATACTTATTACTGGATCAATGACTTTTCTGTTCATCAAACGGGCATTCTACTTTTCTTTCGTGCCCATTATTATTGAATGACCAACATGTTTGTAAGAGTCTGTCAGACAGACATTCTTCCGTTATTTTTTATACAAGAGCCAAAGTAAATCTGTTCATTATTGACATATATTTAGTTTATGACATATATATTTAGGGTCAGTACCGGGCGTAAAATCGACTTTCAAACTAATAATTTATTGGTGATGGCCCATGAAAGGACATTTTACCCAATATAAATTTTTTTCATTTTTAAAAAATTCTCCTCAAAAGTTTGTACAAGTCACCCATCACTGATGGGTGACTTGTACAAACTTTTGAGGAGAATTTTTTAAAAATGAAAAAAATTTATATTGGGTAAAATGTCCTTTCATGCTTCAAATTGACAATTGAAGTTGTTGCTCATGATGAGCAGTTCATGCCTGCTTAATCATATCATTATGCTAATCGAATAGGAAATACAATTTTACGTCAATTAAGACTTAAAAATTTCTTCCTCTGGACAATATGTCATTTAAAAAGCTGATGTTCAAATTTTGAGCGAGGAACACTCTCGTTACCTGTTTGCTGTGAATTCAACTTTTTGAAACAACCTTTGAATCAAACAAGTGCCAATTCCCACTTTATAACTTTAAAAACTCATATTAAAGTACTATTTTGTGTGTGAAAAAATAAATTACTATGAAAGCCTCATTTGAGTCACAAATTTAAATTTTGTTATCTGACGTAGCTTGAAATATGTAATTTTCCTCTTGTGCAAAGTTGACACCCAAGACCAGGCTTCCAAAAGGGATAGAGATAGAAAAAAGAAACCACGGGGAGGGGAAGAGGGGGATAGGGATAGAAAATTCAGAGCCATAAAGGGATAGGGATGGAAAGTCCCATCCCCCTTTTATCCCGTTTTATACTCATCCCCATTTTCATCCCGTTTATATCCATTTTTTATCCCTATTTCTTCATCCCGTTTCTTTTCCTATCCCGTTGGTATCCCCTTTCGGTGGGGATGCATCCCTTTTGTAAGCCTGCCCAAGACTTATTGTTATTAAATCGGACGATCAAATATTTCATCACTTTTTTCAAAATAATAATTTCATAAGTATGTTGAACATACTATGTTCCAAAAAATTTTCAGTAATTTCAACAAAAATATTTTGCAAGTTCCAAAACTCATTTTATTTTTTTGAGTTTCACAATGGTTGATTTCAAAGATAGGCGAACCACTTTTGAGGAAATTTTCGAATTTTGAAAAAAAAAATTGATACGTTTGTTAAGCATAAAAAATGAGGTCCAGCGAGCGAAATTTGGGATCGTCATCGACTGCATGTGGGTTTGCGAAAAACTTAAGCCCCCCTGATTATAAAAAAAGGTTACTGAATGTGGGTTTTTTCACATCGAGATTCTGTGCCGCCCGGGGGATTAATTTTTGGAGCGTGTGAATTCCACGGTAGACTTAATCATCAGGAATTTTATGTTTACCATACTTAAGGGGGTGCCATAAGTCTGCAGATTGGTCCATTTTTTCAGAGCAATAAAAGAGGTGCGATTAACACGTTGTTTGTTCTTATTTTGTAAAAAGTACCACATTCAGTTGCTGTTTTATAATCAGGGGGGTCTTAGGGTTTTCGCGAATCCACATGCAGTCGCGCCTGACCCGAAATTTGAGGTCGGTCACGTGTATAGTACTTGTTTAATTCGTTCATAAGCCCAAAAACTGCAAAATCTATCGGGCTTCGTTCTAGACCTTGGTATTTTTAAATTGAAATAAAAAAGCATATTTGGAATCTTAAAAACATTTCGGGTGTTCTTTTTTCTTTTCAAAAATCATAAAACAGTCATATACTGTAATATGACTCCAATTTTTTGTATACGAAAACCTTGGTCCAACAAACTCTCTGCTGTGAAGTTATAAGGACCCAGCATACATTTTTGTCTTTATAAAACTAATTTCGTCGATTTTTGATGTTTTGCTCTCTACCCGCTACTGGAGACCGGAATTTCAACCAAGAAAAAAAAAAACAGAACACACGCGAAATGTTTTTAAGATTCCAAATATGCTCTTTTATTTTCAATTTAAAATACCAAGGTCTAGAACGAAGCCCGATAGATTTTGCAGTTTTGGGCCTTATGAACGAATTAAACAAAGTTACTATACACGTGACCGACCTCAAATTTCGGCTCGCTGGACTCATTTTTTATGCTTAACAAACGTATCAATTTTTTTTTCAAAATTCGAAAATTTCTCAAAAGTGTTGGTGTTCCCTATCTTTGAAATCAACCAATACCTAACTAATTAATTTCTGAATTTATTATGAAAAAAAGTGAAAAACATTTTTGGATCAAAATATAGGAAATAGTTCCATGACTACATTGCATAAAATGTTATAAATTTGTTAAAAATCGTGTGTATTTCATAACCATCAAGTCGGTGTCGTTTGGTAAAAGGTATTACAGGGGGGGCCCTGGGGGCCAATATTGCCGACCCCATATTTGCCAAATTTGCCGAACTTAACCTACGCAAAATCACCATTTTTAGCTAAAATAATTTCTGTTATAAGCTGAGCCTATTAGGCTCCCAGTACAAAAGGGGTGCCCCATATTGCCGAATTTGCCAATAAAGTTTTTTGGCAAAAAAGTCGGCAATACTGAGCCCCTCCCCCTGATCATGATCATTTGATCAATGAAAACAAACGAGAGCGCTAAATGCCGAGTGTCTGCGTACATGAGTTAAATCGGAGTGTAATTTTTTGGTCGACAAACCTTTTCGTCAACTTTGTCTAAAATGCCAATATTTTGCTAGTATGAAAAATGCATAGACGGACATCAAGAGTACAAGTTTACGAAATTTTTCTTTGTTTAATTAATTTGTCTATTTTTGCATTTAAAAAGGTGGTTATGCTATCAATATGTATCCAAAATTTGTATATTTGCGAGGTAAAATGATTTATTGCACACGATTTTTCTTCAAATCTGTAGTTTCTTGAGCCTACGCATTTTTCATAGCAAAAGATAGGCGAAAAAAAATCGACCAAAAATTTTGTCGACCAAAAATGTACCGAATGTGTTTTAGCTTTTGGGGTTTTCCCCGGGGAGATTGAAATGCTTCTTAAATTAACTAACGAAGTCGCGCTCTGATTGGTTAAGCGTGAATCTCCTCGGAAAACACCCCAAAAGCTAAAACACATTGGGTATACTCTGTTAAATCTACTTGTTTTGCTAAACAAATAATTTTTTTGTCAGAATTGAATCTCTTAGACTCTAAAGAGAGTCTAAGAGTCTCAGAAGGTTAAAAAACACTGATATTACGAATGCCATAAATAAAAGACGAATGATTAGTTTCTCAATGCAGTTTAGCAGTTTATTTCTGATAAAATAATAGTTTCTTATTCGTTAGGATATATATTTCAGATAGATTATCATCTTGTTTGATTTTCTTCAAGACGAAACGTCAGAGGGATTGAATATGTAATATCATTATTATTCAATAATAATAAATCGGACAGAGCATTTGCAGTTTCTTTCAATTGGATAAAAATATGTCAAACAGACATTTTGGTAATTTTGATCGCAATTTCAACAACCATGATGACAGGAAGGTCAAAATAAATGCTAAATTGCCCATTTTTGGTAATATTAAGATGAACTTATACCGTATTTTCATGTCAGTCAACATTTTTTTTAACCGCTGGATTACAAGTTAAAATGATTCAACCATAAAGTCAATCTTTAGATTATGATGCCCGTCAAAGAAACACGTTTCTGAACTTTTGCATTATTAGCTATTAAAATTCTTTATTTAATCCAGCTATAATTCATAGCGCAATCAAATTTAGAATTTTACGTATTTTGACCAAACAAACTTTTTCTTCAAAATTACTAATAGGGAAATTACTCATTCTTTTGAAACCGGACATTTTCAGTGTGAAATTCGTGTTTATAAGCGTCAGCATGCTTTAAGCATCCTTTAAATTATTGATAAGAGTTTGAATAGAAGTCATGAGCACTGATTTATATCAAACATTGATTTGATACCGTTTTTGTCAAAAATGAGTATTTTTATATTGACGGGTATTAATATTCATTTTTTATGATATTTTTCATAAAGAACTTAAAAATTGGAAGTTACATTTCAACCGTATAAAATTCCTGAATTGAAATTTTTTGTTTCGTTATAGAAACTTTGTCTAAAAAAAATTTCATTTTTTATCCATTCCTATTAAATTTTATGAAATTACCAATTCTACATGTGTCTCTTCTTAGAACAACTAGAATTATTAATTCATGAAATAAAATCCGATTTATAAATACTGATGTGGTATTTGTCCCCTTTTGTAGTTTGAGTCGTTTTACAAGTCGATTTGGCTGTTTTAGCGGTTGTTTTCTTCATCTAGAGTAACAGAACCATGACAGAATTGAAGTCTAAAAATATTAATTTATAAGAATTTCTTGTCACTATTAACGATATTTTTAGTGGTTAATAAAACGTTGGAATTTTCAAGCGATCAAAAAATGAACTGGTAGAAAATTATTAGTAGGTCAGTTACCGGCCCACCGGACATCCGATAAAGATTTTTTCATGTATACTTTATGTATCTTTTGGGCGTTGGATTTAAAAAATTTGCATTTCATGATATTGTTGGGTTGTCAAGCTAAACTAAAAAGGTGAAGTGACCTCAAACCAGGAAAAGGCATCCGAGCAGGTTTTGCTGATCTGATCGAAATTTTCGGGCCTCTAATTTTAGCTGAATGGATCGGACTCGAGCCAGAAAAAAATGTGATAAGATCGTTGATCACACCTGATCGGATCAGATTCGCTCGTTTTTTTTCGAGCATATATTTTAGCTCCGTGCCCATTCCTGCCTCAAACAACTTTCCAAAGTAATTGGTTGGATGCCGATTTTTTTCAAAATTTTCTAGACGACAATTTAAAAAAAAGGATAGAATAGCAAAAATGTTTCGAACTTAAAATGCTTTTCACGACCAAAAATTTTGATGAATTAAATGGTTCAAGAAAGTTCAAACCAAATATGCAAGCTTTCCATTTTTCTTAATTTGCGACAAATGTGTGAAAATCGTGTTAAAAAGTTGAATCGAATCAAATTGGATTAATTCCAGGATAATTTTTGTCAATTAAAATAGAACAACCGAATTTTCCTCAAAATTATTGGAAAAAGTTGTTGGGCTCAAATTTTGAAAATTCGGTCACCCGTTTTCTGCCATGAATGTCAAAAATTTCCATTGACAGAACGTTTTATTTCCGGCCTGAAGACAGATAATTTTTTTTGGATCAGAGTCTCGAGACTGTATGTTCATAGTCCCGGGTCGACGCTAGACCTGTCCCGGAAAATTTATAAAAACTCGAGCTGATCAAAATTTCAGAAGAATCCGATTCCCTATTCGGGCACAAAGTAAAATAATTTCGAAACTTTCAAGCGGCTTCAAAAGGTAAAAATTATCGTTCAAAAAAGTTATATTTTTTATCTCGGAAGTTGAGCGGTACTTACATTTACAATTGAATCTTCCAGGGAAAAGTTTTGGTATTTACAAAAAATGCTAAAAATACATAATTATTACAGAAAACAAATGACCCCCTTATAGTTTCAAGTCACAATTAGCAGCCCTCACAATCTAAACTCTTATATCTCGGAAAGTTAAGGGGGGTTTTAGTCAAAGTGTCCCACTTGGTAAACTAATCGTCATGCTGAGAGGCCTTATCGATTTTAAAACTGTAGCAAATAAATTTCTGACATATAATAAAGGTATCATTATTATGATGGTTTTAAGAGGGCAAAATTATGTCAGATTTCACTGAATAATTTTGCTGATAAGAATTAAAACTATTGTTCAAGCCGAAAACTCAAATTTTCAATTTAAGCTGGTGCTAATTGTTTTTAAAGAGTTCTTGGAAAGTGTCACACTTCTTCCAGCAAGTCAAGTTTCGAAATATAGTTCAGATAGGGGAGGGATATATCGCTTGCCCGATATCGCCAAAAAAAACAACGCGATTTCGAAATTTTTAGCTAAATGCCTTAGAGTGCTCATATCGCCGAAAGCACCATCTTTGCCGAAATCGACTTGACAGTTAAGTTTTTAAATAAAATAACTTTTAGTGCGTCATGAATGACGTCATATTTCAAGATAAAATTTCTCAGATCTATTTTTTTTTAAATTTAATTTGATTTCGTTTTTGGAGAACGTAATACTGCCCATTTTGCTATTTCACATTATTTGAAACTATCGTCAAACTCTTTATAAAATTGACAAATTTTCAAATTATGACGGCATAAATAGGCTCAAGCGGTTTTCATTATATAAAAAAAATTGTGTTCCAAGATCGCCGAAAGTGCCAATATCGCCAAAAGTGCTGAATATTGCGAAATTTTTTGGAAAAAAACTTTCGGCAATATTGGGCCCGGACTGAGAAAAATCTTAAAGTTTTCTTCTAGAGATTCTGGTGTTAAAATTTTCAAAATTCAGTCAAAAAAAACTTAAGATTTGATGAGCGAGGTTTTTACAAATTAATCTTTTTAGCTTTCGTGTTTTCCAACACTTATCTCCGCTAATTATTCCTAAGTACTTGTTGTAACAAAAATTACGAATTTGTGGGTCCGGAAGAGGTAAACCTTTCTGAACTCTTTTTATAGAAAAATACCCAAGAAAATGATTTTTTGGTTTCTTAGGTATACTGTTAACCGTTAACAGTTATACTGTTACAGTATACGATTACCTCAACTTTTTTTGTGTTTTATACCATTTTAGGTGTCACGATCCCTACAGTACGTCATAATTCACTGTTTTCGGAAATACAATTAAGACTAATGCGTGTTTTAGAAACAACCTCCTATCAAAATATCATTTTTTACCAAATATTAATGTTTAAAATAATGGTAATCTTTATAACGCGTGTTCCAATCTCACTAGTGTTGTCTGAGCAATTTTACAGGGTATAATTGTAAGCAAGGGTGGCTTGATATAGGCGGCGCCAAAGTTGATTGATGCGTGTTATCAGCCAATCAACCCCCCGGATAATAAAGCGGCGTGAGATTCGACAATAGTAGGATTCGAACAAGCGCTATAAAGATCACCGTCACTTTCACAATTCACTTTGGCTGAAAAAAGGATTAGATTTCATTTGTGACGCGCAAATTCGATTTTTTGGGAGGTTAAATTAGTTTTTCCTGGGTTAGATAAGGTGTATCGCGGAATTATTTTCAAATTTCTAGAACGTAAACCGAGCACTAATCTTCTTGAATTATTGAACGCTTTAAAAAGTAATGGATTATTCATTTTTATCCTCAGATAAATACAGAATGCCAAATGAGCTGACAAACGAGAGTGGAAAGCTTAAATTATATCATTAAAATCTCCTCAAATTCCTCGATCAAGATTAGTGGTTAAAATCTCCAAAGTAGTACTAAGCAGATTAATGTATTTCCGAAAGGAACTATCATTTAGAGACTTTTTGAATGTATAAGAGATTAACATCCAAATTTATTTTTACGAGATTAACTAGTTTGCAGAAACCACCAATTAAAAATTTTTGAGGTCTTGGTGAAAGGACAAAATAATTGAATCACTATTACAAATTTTCTGAATAGCTGTTCAAAAATTTTTGGATCTGCTCCGAAAAAAACATCAAAATTTTTCGAAAACTTTATTTGTATATAATGTGTTAGGTGGCGAGAGAAGCTCCAGGATATCACTGATTATGCACATGTTCATTGGCTCTTGTTCAAAAGTCATGTAAGGATGTTTTTTCTCTCTTCAGAGCCAATAAGCATGCGGATCTTTCCTCGCTAAAAAAAATTCACTATGAAAAATTAGCTCCACAATTTTATTTGTTTTAATGTTGGATTGATTGTCAATAGCCATTTCGTGCCACCGACTTATGCAAAATATCATAAAAGTTAATCACACCCTACACATATATGAGACAGTGAATAAAAAAAAATCTTGAAAAAGGTTTTTTATATTTTCATAGAGTTTGAAAATCTTGTAAAGATTATCTTGAACAAAAAGTTTCAAAAAACTCTAAACAGAGGGAGACCGAATAAAGTCATAATCTTTTTTTCGGCAATATACTTTTCCGACCTAAGTCCATCTCAAAAATGGTTGTTATCTCTATAGCGCGTGTTCGAATCTAACTAATGTTGTCTAAGTGATTGTCTTGAGTATGATTATAGGCGAAGATGCTTGATATTGGGACCCCAAAAGTTGATCGGTGCTAATAACTCAAGCAATCACTACGGCAATAAATAAGACAACATTGGTGGGATTCGAACACACTTGATTGCGCACTTTTGGCAAAAATGAAAACAAACCCGTATGAATTTTATAAAAAGTTTGAGAATAGGTGCAAATGATTAAAAATATCAAAATGTGTTGAACTAAGAACTGCACTAAACGCAATCAAATAAAAATTCCAAAAAAGTAGATTTGCGAAATTTAATCCTGAAATATCACGTTATTCATGACGTCCTCAAAGAAATTTGTAATAAAAACCTCAATCGCCGACGCCATTTCGACGATATTGGCATTGGTAAGATTTAAGCTAAAAATAGTGAAATAGCGTAATTTTTCAGGCGATATTCACACATTCGACGAATTTGGGTCGTCGATATTGGGCTTCCCCTTGTAGTTTAATGTTATCTGCGTCAGTTGCTGATCTATAGTTAAATTGGATATCACAAAGGATTTTCCAGAAATGTTATCGAAAAAGCGTTGCCGACTACATACATGTTTAATAGTGCTATGTTTTAGATAACAAGAGATTTTATTTTTATCGTCTGTTATCAATCCCAAAAATGTTCAAATAATTTAGCGTTTTTTTCGGAAGTAGTATAATCTCCCTCCAAAGTACTTTCGGAAAAGTAAGCTTCCATCTAAATTAACTAATAATGAGATAATTTATATTTTAAACATCCCCTATCATTTTGGTACTAAGGTGAAATTTTTACTATCACTGATAGTTTATCATTTTGATAAGCAGTATCGATTTCTGCTCGAAAACATTTTTGCGGTTAAAATTTTTAAATCTTCTCGTGTTTTCTCCTATAATGTGCTAAAAATAAAAGCTAAATTTCTAACATTTTTAAGAAAAACACGGCAATAAAAAATCTTATCTTTCAAAAAGGAAAATTTTGGTTTTATTTTTAGAACAAAACCGAGCGTGTTTTTCGAAAATTCCCAAAAAAATTGCGGATTTCCGCCCACGCATTTCATATCAAAATTTAGGTTATTTAAATAAACCGTTTTAATAACCAACAAAATTATCAGGCCCACCCTTATTTGGAATTCTTTATCTAACATAGAATATTTTCAGCGTGGTGCAAAAATGATCGCTAGGTGAGGTTTCCTCGATGATAATAGTACAAATCGCAGAGTATTGAATCGTGTTATAGGCTGTCCGAGGCCAGAATAAATTTATTGGAACTCAATAAATACTATACATGTATATTTATTGGGTAACAAAGTGAAGTCTGACCTTTTTAGAAGGATATCAAAAACTGTGAAAACAATGAATTTAAAAAAGAATTTGAATTGTCATTTATTTTAACGTTATTCCCAATCTTTAATTTGAAATAAATTTTCGAAAAATGAAAAATTATGGCGCGAAAACGAAAAATTCGAAAATCTTGTGGTCAAAATTGGGAAAAAAATTTAGTCCCAAATTTTTCAAGCGAAAAATTTCTGCACTTTTGCGAAAACTCAGACAAAATAAATTTTGACTTCGGACACGCTATCGTACATTTTGAAAAAAATGTTTAGAAAGGTATTTTGGCACTGTTTTTGTTATGTGGATTCTGGAGAGGTTCTCATTCAAAGTCAACTGATTTTAAGCTCGTTAAATTGGAATTTCATGGTAAGTGCTATACACAAAAATTCATGTAGTTTAATAAATGTCACTTCGTGAGGAAGATTTATTTAAAAGCGGATTTAATTGAGCCACCGAGTGAAAAATCAGCAAAATTTATCTTTCAAAATAGTAACTGAGCACTTTTTACTGATCTTTTATAAATTATGAATTTAGTACAGGGTGAGTTTATTCCTTGGTCACCCGTGGAATCGAATTAGTAAAACACTTGGAAATGAAAAAATGTTGGCACTTAAAACTGGTCTAAGAAAGTGATTCACTGGATATCAGTTATCAGATGTTCAGAGGGTCTCGATTTAATGTTTTGAACTGGCGGCATAAGGTAAAAATTGACTTTTACCGGTCAAAATAAGCCATTTCATAATAAATTTGAAGGCTTGGTATTTTTCGGAACTTTAAATTGAATAATTTATTTTTGGTCAAATTTCTCTTGATTTGTCTCTTCTGACAAATTTGAAAATAAAGGATTCACTTTTATTTATTATCTTTGTGATAAATGACGCTCATCTCGATATGGATGCCCAAGTTCATATCTATTACGGTACTTGCTGGGCCTTTTTAGTCACACTTTTTAAATAATTCGACTTCTGAAAACAATTCATCCAATTAAGTTCTTAGATAGCTTTAACAAGTTATAAATATCTAGTAAATAATGAAATTAAACAAAAATGGTCTTAACTGGACCATTTTTTGATTTTTTAACATAACTTAATCGTTTAATTATCAGTTTTTCTTAAAAAATTGGAAACAATCGTCACATGCGGACCTTTTTTTATTTTTCTTCTTCTAAATATAACTTTTTTTATTCTGGTGAATAAGTATTTCGGGACAAAAATCCCGTGATTTCACGAAATTTTTAATACAAAGATCTTAGTATACCCCGCTTCATTTGTTTTTCATTGACTAGATTGTGTGCGTGGGTGCTTGATTAAATGGTGTTTTTTTGGTTGAATTCAATATTATCAATAAAAATGATATCATCAAGCGATTTGTGTCCCGGAATGGTTTTTCACCAGAATAAAAAAATATTTTATTTGAACTTGGGCATCGTTATCGATACACAATAATTGTTATATGAAGATTGAACTTCTGAATTAGGCGTTTTTGAGTCAAAATTCAATTGATATTTCAAAAATTGACTATCATACGCCTTATTTCAAATCGTAACAATAACCGGACAATTTGAATTTCCCGCACTTCTCATCCAAGTCTGCTAGACTGGTCCTGTTCATTTTTTGAGTCATCATAATAATATTACTTACTGATTTGACAGAATAGCATTTGTGAATTGCAGTTTCTTGCTTTGACCATTTTGAACTGTTTTTAAATAGTACGTTGTATTTTATAATACTTTTATAATTATCATATTTTTAAATATCATTATTTTAAAAATTTTAGAATTCTTTTTATTAAAGGACAATCGATTTTTATAAATTTTTGTCGTAAATGTCTAAAATTATCTAGTTTATCTATTTGGAAAATTAAATTTATTTCAATTGTCATCAAAATCTTCAAGTTTTTATAAATTAATAATACTGTATCAGTGCTAAGTAGTCTAGAAATCCAAATGTCTCAATGAACGATTTTGGCTCTATCAGAAATGCGTCTGATTTTATGAAAAACTTAAGGATTTTGAATTCGAAATGATGAAACTAGCTTATATATGATTTTTTTTTAATTTTACTTAATTTTTCAGAAATCAAGAAAAAAGTGTACTTTGATTCTTTGTAGCATGTTTTAAGCATAAGATAGCTGAATAAGGGTTGAAAAACTGAAATCGATAGTTTTGAAATTTAAGTCATTTCCGGAGCAATAAGCTTGTTTATTTCTTGCCATTATTTAGATGGATTTCAGTGAATTTAAGAAATTATGCCAAAATTATTGTTTCAAATAGTACAGCATGTCACATATTTGCCCGCGATCTCGTTTTTTGCTCGAAGCTGATTAGCACTGTTTATGATCAATGAAAATCTTAATTTCTCAAACAACAACGTGTTTCTAAATTCAAACGTTTTCATTGGTCAAAGTGAGCTAAAGCAAGACACTAAGATGGCAAGCAAAAATGTGAAATGCTGAACATATGCATATAACTTGTGCATAATTAGAACTTTTGTATGTACGGGTTACATTTTCAGAAGTGAGAGGTCTCGAAAATAATTTTTAGACGCTGAAAAGTTTTGGTCGAATTTTTTTGAAGAGCCTTTTTTTGCTACGAAAAGGACGTTGCGGAAATCCCCAACACAAGCATAATTTTCATATCATGTAAAATTAACATGATATTTCTTTCATAAAAATTGACTAAAACCTTGTTTTTCGGGCAAACAATTTCTATTTCAAACGATTTTTCTCGGTAGACTTTTTCTGCCTAAGCATTTTTCATAGCAAAAAGTAGGACAAAAAGGCGACCAAAAATATGTTCCTCTTTTTCTGTCCTGTGTATCGCTATTAAAAAGCATTGGCGCAAACATTTAGCAAATTTAGAGAAAAAACCCGTTCATTATTAAATTGCATGTCAAAAAATAATTCGTTTAAATCCTATCAGCCAACTCGTATAAGTAATACGAGATATTCGATTCCAAAAAGATCTTAAAAATACGTTTTTTTTAACTTTAACAGCCCATTTTGAGTTTATGAAACAGAATGTTCGAAAATAATGTCGACATGACGGTAAAATATAAAAATGACTGTGTTCAGAAATGAGTTTTCTCCAGAATGAAAGCAAAAAAAGATTTAATATGAACTCAGGCATCATAATCGATACACAAGTTATTTATCAAATCGTAAAAATTCGAAAGTTAAGTAAAATTTTTATGGCATCTCCATGGTTCACCAAATGCTGAGCGTCATTTAGTCTTACTTATTCTGAAAATGCAACAGTAAATACACCAAATAATTTCTAGGCGACCGATGCACTAAACCAATAAATAAGCGTCTGATGCATAAGTAAGTTCTAATAATTTTGTAAAAACAAGGAAAATATTACGTAGTAATAATAGGTTCCCCCGGATGCTCACTTGCACGGTCCGTTGATTATATTATACTTTTCTAAATACATTTTTCTCGAGGCTTTGTTCCGGTGAAATGTTCGGTCCAGATTTCGAATTTTTCAATCCTTAGCTTTTTAGATTCTTTTGAATTGACATCGGCGATTATTAGGTATTTACAAGTGTTCATTTGTGTTCTATTGCACGAGGATCGGCAGCCGTGAAAGGTCTTTATTGAGGAAATCTAACAATCTGTTTGGATCAAAAATTTCATAATTTGATCAATTTGGGCTTAAACGTATTCGGACGAATAATTTTGAGAGTTTTGTGATTTTATAAAAGCTTAATTTGGACTCGGGTACCGTGTAATACCCACATTACAAAATGGATTATTCTGACGGAGAAAAACATTTGTTTCAAATCTGATTTTCATTGAACCCAAAAATTATGAATGTAATTTTTGGATAAATCTAAGAAAAATTGAATACTGTAAAAATTTTGTCTGTCGTCTAAAAGTTATATTATCAACTAAGAATGACCGGATTTTTTTGGATCGTCCAATCATGGCCAGGGGTTTTTTAACACATAAAATTTTCAATAGCCGTTTTCATTAACGTTTTTCGTTGAAAACTATTTTATTTAAAAAATATTTTTCGGTTCGAAATTTTATTTTTGTGAGAAAAATTTTCATTCTTTAAAAAAAAATATGTTTATAAATATTGTTTGTGTTAAAGTCTTTTTGGGGAAAAATGTTTTGTTAAAAAAAAAATTTCCCAAATAATAGCACGAAAATTAAAAATGAAAATTTTCCAACGCTTCTTTTGTAATAATTATTTATGGTTTCTTGGTATTGTTCATTAATATGAAATAAATACTATTGCTGCAAAAAAAAATCAAGATCCCGATCTCAAACTTAAATAGTTTTCAGTCCCGATTCCATCCAGCACTGCCCAATAAAATATAAGTCGCTCATTTTAATGAGTTATTTGAAACCTTCTGCTGGACGAAAAAAATATAGAAACGGGGAAAATAACTCTATGCTTATCCCATATTCACACTTTTGTAAATATCCCGGCCCTCCTACTTAAAAACACATTACGTTTCGTAATCAGGGCCGGGATATTTACAAAAGTGTGAATAAGGGTTAAAGGCTATAGAGCCTATAACTTAAAGGTTAATAAATTTATTTAATGTACTTTTCGGACTATTTGAAAAACGGAATTTGAAAGTTATAAATGATATTTTAATAGAAAAAATGGACATGAAATTTTTTTATCTGTATTATTTTTTGTGTTTTAAAAATTAAAGAACGAATAAAAATCTCGTTTTTTTTAATTAAATTGACTTTGAGACACAATGTTCTCATGGTCGGGGATTTTCATCCACGCATCGAAACTTTTGGAAGAAAAGCAGATTTTGGGAATGGAAATTGTATTATAAATTTTAATCAGCTGTTCTAGAATTCGTAAATACCGAGTTTCGAAAAAAGGTTTTTTTCAAAAAATTTTAAATTTTTGTCTGTCTATCAAGGTTCTTAAAATATTGACAAAAAATGGGTCCAGGTAAAAATTGAGTTCTTACGAATTCGAATAAATTTGAACATCTCCGTTTTAGTCTGATAAAGTTTCATGGACCCTTATGTCTAAAAGTAACTCAAAATGCTTTCAGTGAGACCTTTTGGACCTCGAGTTAAAATATCAAGCACATGTTAACCCTAGCACAAAAATAAATATGGTGAATAAAACATCTTAAATTCTTAAGAAATCCGCCGAATTTTCTGTATACAACATTAGGTTGTGGTTAAAACTAAAAAATATTTTGGACCACAAGTCTTGTCACCAAATCGTCAGTCTTGTTAAGAATATGTGTAAACTAAACTGATGAGATTTCTATACTTTTCTCTCCAAAAGCTGTTTTTAGAACAACATTTTGCACTCGCTATTAAAAGTTAAAATCGCATTCTCAATCGACGCACATGCCCAAATATTTAGAACTTTCTATATGAAGTCGTTAACTCCCAAACGCAGATTGTTAATTATGACCTTTTAATCTTAACTGTCATATGTTGAGGTAAAATTTGGAATATTGTGATCTATTTTGGAGAGTACCGCATAGGCTGTTACCGGTGAAGTCTATGACGAAAATGAAGACAGATGAGAAATTCGAAATAGCTTTTATATTTTTGAGGTTAAGCAATCAAAAAACAAATTTCTAAATTTTTTGAATTCGGGTTACTGCATTTTTCCAAAGGATTTCAAAGTTGACCAAAATTTTTTGCGTCGAATTATGAAAATATGAGACTCCAAAGAACTTCCGTCAAATTCTAAAAATTATGGCTAAAAACATTTTTTCTATAATTTGACAAAAATCTGACAAAAATTCTATAGTTTAGCCTATTTTGGGACAATTAAGATTTTTCATATAACCCCGATCTAAGTAAAGAATATTCAAAGAAACTAGCAACAATTGTTGAAACGTATTTTTCTGCAATTTGATACCTAATTTCGTATAATTTTCATTTATTTTAAGAACTAGCAAAATTAAAAAAAATAGATATATTCACTTCAATAAAAAAATAAGAAAGAAAATAAAAAATATACTGTATGTGTTTTTTGTTACTGCGAAATGAAATTTTCTTTCGGGTATTACGGACGATAAAAATGGTAACTTGGTGATTATATTTCAAAACCCTTGATATCGTCTATAGGCTTGGCTTTCAAAATAAAATCCACCTAGTGACCATTTTAATTGGCCGTTAATAAACCTAAATGACATTTCATTGCGCAAGTCTAAAAAACACATACTGTATTGTTTGTGCGTTTGAACGAAATAAATAATTTTTAGACTAAAAACAAGAAACAGCGAAAATCAAAAACAATATATTTTTGTGTTATTTGGCACCTAAATCAAATTATGTTTTCTCCATTGATATCTCAACAAACTAGCACGTTGTTTAAGATTACTTTGTGATTTTTGACACCAAATACAAAATTTATTAGAAAAATCCTTTGGTGAAATTTGGTTTTTATATTCTTACACCCTGTATAAAAGATACAATTATTATTCGCTTTGATAGTTGAACAGAACATAAGCTTATAGCTACTGGGTGTATTTCAAATATCATTTTCGAAATTTATTTTGTGTAAAATGACGGAAATGTAAACTTTATTTTGTCATCGATGATATACTGTCACGATAAAACAGCCCTAGGCCTTTACAAGTCAGTCCACAACACTATTTGATGACTGAAATTGATCTTGAAATTGTTATTTCAAATGACTATATTCATAATCGTTTATTCTCTAAAGACAGTAACTGTCTCTTAACAATATCGAATTAACCTTCAGACGAGAGCATATATGGCAAGAAAATTAGGCGCGAGGAAAATCAATTTTTAACACAGTTCAAGTATAGTTCTTAAACGCAGACTTCGAAACCCAAGTTCAATTAACCGTATAAAATCAAGTAAACACTAAAACCTATCCTTGAATGCCAAAGTTGGCTGCCAAAAACTTCCATCTTAATGTTTTTGACCTTTCAATTAATTCACCTAAGAACCGTATTTTCAAGTGATGTGAAAGAGACATCATTTTCTGACACTATATAAAAAAAAAAGTATAAATTTAAAGATAATTAAGGCTTGGCAAGGGCCCTAAAATGAATAATTCTCGTTTCAAAATAAGAGATGATTTGTTTCGATGCTGTAGTTGTTGGCATCAAATTTCCCCTATGTTAAAGTTTTTCGAATTAAAAACAATTAAATATATAATAATTTCGAAATTGCCTTTATTCCATGAAATAGCTAATGAGTACGGCCTCTCCCGAGCAAAAAATCAGCTACCCCGAAAAAAAGGTTTTATGAGTCTGAAAATTACGACAGTAGAGTATTTCGACGTTAAAAATGCTTGCTAAAATTGATCCAAAGATTGTCAAGGCGGTCCAAAACTGCCTAGATCCTGACATTTCAAAACTCATAGGAGACCTTTTTGATCAGGTGCTGGATCTTTTGCTCGGGAGGGCTTAACTGATGATCATTTTAATCGGACAAATCTTATTGAAAAACTATAAAATGTTTTTTTGATACTTTTTTGATTTCCTCGAAAACATTGGATTTATTTAACTTGAATCGGACTAGTTTTTTTTTATTAAAACATTTTCAAACGTTTTTTTGTTCTTTAACCTTCCTCACACCCCAAACCGAGACCCTTCGCCCACACCCCAAAAGCCATCTAAATAGGCCATATTGAGCGCTTATCACGGGAAAACTGGGAAAGACATCAATTACTTATTTGTCACTGAGTGAGATCAAGCGATAAATAAAGTGAACAACACGTAACATATTTTAAATTCGAAGTTGTTAACTAGATAACTGCGAGGAAAAAGAAAAGAGTTCCCTAGCTTGTTTTCTTGAAAAACAATACATTTTTTTACAAGACATATAAGTAACACAATTTAGAAGTGAAACTTTAGCTATTAAAAACTGGTCTAGAATTTGAAAATATGATATCTATGATCGCTACATAAACCAATTATTCATTCGGGCGCGCGTCTGAAATATTGCAGTTAAAATGTGAGAAAATATTGCTAATCAGCTGAAAAACTAAAATCAGTACCACCTTATTTCTCTATTTGATCGGGATTTGTCTTTTGTCGCTCTATTAGGTTAAATTGCCGTTCAATCAATTCGAAAAATAATTTTTAAATATTTTTTATTATTTTGAGGTTTATAAAAAATCACTTGTGAAAAATATTCTTCGTTATAGAGACATGCAGATAAATAAAATGATATCAAAGATCCTTAAATACTTTCCTAAAAAACTTGGCTCCTCAGAATTTCGGGATATCAATGTATCGTTTTACCAACAATTATTTTTTAGAAATTTTGAACGCAAAAATCTTTAAAACAAGTAGGAAGAAATAATTCGAACGGCTCATTGTATAATATTTTCAACAATTATTTTTGTTATTATACTTGCATTTGATAGACCTTATTAATTTAACGGTAAACATTGTATTCGTAGTACACCTATTCTTATTTATTTTAGCGGAATAATTTGTGTGCAGAAGTGAAAAAACCAGGGCTTAAAATTAGTCAAAACTGCAAAATAGACAATTCGTAAACAAAAATACGCATTAAGTCCGATTTTTAAATTCTGAACCCTCTCAAAAAATAATCTTCAAACCGCCTTTTTAGAAAAAAAAATACCAGAGTGGTCGACTCATTCGCATGGTGGAAATGCCAAACTACAAAATAATTAACTTAGTTTAACGTTATTAATAAAATCTACTTGTATGCAATTTCGAGTATAAAAAGAACCACAAAAATTTAGGACCAAGATAGTTTTGCGCTGAAAATTTTTAGTCCATCAGTTATGAGCATAACTTCAAAATGATACTATCTACCAAAATATTTGACTGCATTGTACCTCATTTTAGCATACGAATGTGAGCATTTTTAAATATCACAATTTCAGCCGAAAACCATTTAAAAGTTGAATTCTTCAAGAAAAAAATTTTGTTATACTTAGGCCGACCGAACGCATATCAACTAGCCGACCGAACGTTTTATAAGAAAAGTTATGGTCACCTTGAAAAAATAGGGTGGAAAGTTGACCAATGAGCGCACTTGATATCTTTATATGACATAAAATCTAGATAGTATTCAATAATTCTTTACTCTTCTTTTCAGTAAATCTTAAAAAATAACCGACAATTAAATAAGTGAAATTAGCATGATTTTTAACTTCATCAAACGTAGAAAAATAGAGGCATCATCGGTTGTAAGATAACTGCCAAAGAAGACTTCCCTTTTTTAAAGCAGTTCATCTTATTCATTAGTTTCGTGAATTATTATTTTATTTCGTCAAAAATGAAAATTAGACAAAAAATGTTGTGAGAAGTTGTGAGAATTTATCAGAAACGTATGTTAAAACAAATTAAGTTCCAGTTAGTACCACTTAGAGGCTATGAGCGGTTTGTTTACAAACTTGAACGTCGTGTCCGTAAGTCATTGAGTAGAGTAGTAATAATGTTTTTGTGATAAATATTGTTCGACATCATTATCCCCATTATTCTTAATTAGAGATTTGTCGCTGATAATTCTAATAAGTTGTCTTTCATTATATCGATCACGGGACCCTTGTCTTTTTTCACTCTTTTAAGCAACATTTTTATATAATCGACTTTGGAAAACAATTATCCGATTACATTCTTAGATGGCCTCAACTGAGCACAAAATCTTCGTGAATAATAACATTAAAAAAATTGGTCCAATTCGATCATTAGTTTCAATTTTTCAAGAAAAACTATTAACTAAACCAATTCAGTAATCTCAGAAAAAAAATGTTTGATGGCCTTTTTTATTTTTATTCACAAGATATTTGTGCTCAGTTTGAGCTATCTAGAATCTGATCGGATTGAGTTGTTTTCAAACGAATAATGTAAAAAGTTGGCTGAAAATCTAGTAAAAACGACCAGTATCCCGTAATCGTAACCGTAAACAATTATACTTAACAACTGTCTAAGATCGATTTTCAAATTCTCGAAATGAAATTGAAAAAGCAAATTGTCTGTGAATGATTTTAACAGTTACAGGGGGAGACCCCATATCCCTTTATCACTTTTTGTTAGAATGCGTACCACTACTCCTTTAACGTGTGATTTTAACGTTGTGGCTAACGCATTCTAACCAAAAAGTGATAAGGATATAGATTATGGCCTTCACCGACGATCGTGACTATTTGAAAAATACGGTATCGAAAATTTGATTGATCATATCTGTGAATTAAAGGACCGTAATTCATATGCCCGGCCATTATTGGAGGATATACTTGTGCGTTATTCTCAACTTTCTACGAGATTCTGCCTATTTAGATCGGAGGTAAAGTGAGAGAAATCTCTAAAATAATTCAGGATAACGCACAAGTATTAATCTTCATATATCGCCGAATTAGCCATTATCGCCAAAACTTTCGAACACCACGCGTTGTCATTATTTAAATGGAAAAATTATCTCTCTCTATTGCCGAGAAGTGCCATATCACCGATTTTTTCTATATTTGGCGTCAATTCTAGAATATATGACTTCAATCCAGCGGAAAAATCCTGTCGATTTGAATTATGCTAAATGCAAAAATATGATTGGCTGACTGCTTGCATTTTTGTCATTTTCGATGGCTTATCCTGAAATTCAGGCATTTTTAAGCTGTACGAATGTTTTCTTTTCAAGTAGTCCGTATTGTCGCCTAGGGCCTCGTTCACCTGTTGATAAAATATACCAATATAAAAGGCTTTTCGGAATCATAATTCATGAAATTATACTTTGTTATGGAGAAATGACGGTCGAGAATAACTAAAGGCTTTTAGCTAGCTCGGTTCCAAAAAGGATATGACTCAAATAACTTCGTTTAATTATTGGTACCTCATGGTTAATTATGTGTCAAGGAGTTCTTCTACTTAAGTTACCAGACCACTGTAGATAAGCAAAATATGATGTTTGACAGCAACCGTAATCTTTTGATTTAAAAATTCTTATTCAATGAACTTAATTTTGAGATAAATTTCAGCTCCAATGTATGTATCTTTATCATAAAAGATAAAACATAAGAACCCAAACTGACGAGTTGCGTAAAAATATTCTGAAATTTCAAAAATAAGTTTAAATATTTGTTTTCAAAAATAGAACTTTATTTGTTTAGCTATGGACAATCCAGAATTTTGACGAATAGACTTATCAAACAACATGTAACAATATTATTGAATGCGAGCCAGCGACCATGCAATATGGTCCCGTTTTCATTTCGCCAACATTATTTGTAAAA
>SCLH01000313.1:427838-441026 GCA_004367855.1 Oikopleura vanhoeffeni | reverse complement strand
TTCGAAAAAATAATTTTTTGAAATATTTTTTTTTTATTTTGAGTTTAATAAAATCACTTGTGGAAAAAATTATTCTTCGTATAGATGCAGATAAAATAAATGATATCAAAGATCCTTAAATACTTCCTAAAAAAAACTTGCTCCTCAGAATTCGATATCATGTATCGTTTTCACACAATTATTTTTTTTAAGAAATTTTGACGAAAATTCTTAAAAAAAATAGGAAAATAACTTCGAACGGCTCATCGTATGAAAATTTTCAACAATATTTTGGAAATAAAATTGCAAACTCTATGACATTTTGGAATTTAGTCTGTGACTGTATATTTCTGCCCGTTTTGGCTCCCGAAAATTTTTTTGCCCTTAGATGTCAAAGGGTGTGAGGGGGTAACCAAATTTTGAAAAAGTGCGAATATGCAGAAACGGGGTGATGATTACAAAGCAAAATATCGTAGGAAATAATGAAGTAGTGAAATCGAAAAGCAAAAAATGAGCTGAGTTTTGCCGTGAAGCAAGGAGGCTAGACTTCACTACTAAGGCTAGAAGAGTTGAATGCTTTGTGGTGATTCAAATATTGATCGTGCGTTTAGTTTAGGTCGTTTGATACGTATAAGGTATGCTTCACTATTTTTTCTATCCCTTTTGTATCTGAAGCCTTGTTTCAAAATAGGCAAATTTTGCTTTTGTGAAGCTAGTGAAGTCCTTTTTATTTTGGATATGAAGTTCTTTAGACTTATTTATGAAATCAGTACAACTTAGGATGTGGTTATTGATATTAGAGCCTTTTGAGTTTTGTTGGTGTTCAGATATCTTTACACCAAGACATCTTTTGGTTTCACCAATGTAATTGTCAAGACAAACACATTTATAGTTGTACACACAATTGAACCTGTCGAAAAAATCTATTTCAGCTTTTGCGTGACCTGAAAATAGTTTTGTCACTGTTACGTTACGAAAGCACACATTGACCCTTAAACTGGGCACAAATTTTTGTCATTTTGTTTGTCAATTTATAAATATATTGTTTAATATTTCGAGAAGTATAATTGAAACAAACGGACATCGTTGTATTTGGCCTATCTGGTTTTTTATCATTTTGAAGAAAAGCTTTTATTTTGTCTTTAATCAGCCATGGCGGGAAGGAATTTCTATAAAAACCTCTTTTAGCTCTTCTGAACTTTCTAGAAAAATCTCATTTAAAGAGCATGCGTTGCGTTCTCTGTGCAAGGACGTGAAAATTCCTCGTTTTAAATATGTATAGCTCATTAAACTATGCTTATAATTTGAGATAACTGTGAAAAGTCTCTTTTTCTCATATTTTATAAATTCCGAACTGTTATTTTGGATGAAAATTTTACTATCAAGAAATATCAACGTGTTATTTTCATCTATTTGCTCCATAGTAAATTTTGACCCTTGATCAAACGCATTTCTATCTTTGTAAAATGATCTTATTGTTTGTTTCTCAAAATAACAAGGCAATCATCAGCATATCTCTGATAGCTAATAACTTGACCTTCATCGATATATTTTTTTCACAATGGATTGTTCCATGAGATTAACAAAAATATTTGCTAAACTAGCTGAAATGGAGCTTCCCATCGCAAGTCCACTTTTTTGTTTGAACGTGCATATAGCGGACGAAAAAATAGTATAGACTATAGTTTAAAAAAGTGTCCAGTTAAAATCTTTCAAATAATTATCGTGGCGGAGGGATTAAAAATACACAATCTTTATTTTTGAAGGGAATGCATTTTATGGGGTTTGGATAAATTTGATTTAAAATATTTGAAATAGTTCGAGGAACGTTCACATTATTGTACATTGATACAAAATCAACACAAATAACTCGGTGCGCCTAGGGGTTAAAGTTTAATTTATCTTCTAAAATTTTTAATTTGAAATTTAGTTAATTATTGATGGCATAAGTACAGTCATCAACGATTGGTTTCAAAATGGTTTTAGGAAATTTTCGCTATAAGTCACTAAAGAATTGTGACCCGTACAGATTAATTTATAAATTTAAAGAAATTGAAAAAAAACGCTTAGCGGAACGGTAAACTCATACACTTAAGTGATAAAGGAGACTAAAATTGCTGAAATTTGGTTTTTGGGCATGTGGTTGAAATCAAGACAAAAGATGACACCTTATTTTTGACCAGATAATTTCTAGTGTTTTTTCAGTGCAATTTTAAGAAAATCAGTTTTGACTTAGGACACCCTAGAAAAAAACTCGAAGAAATATTTTCTCTAATTTAATAAATAAAACAGTTGCTTGTTGATTGCTGCCTCAAATATCTTTGTTAATAACTTGGAGAAGATTGTGGAGAAAAAAAAATAATGTTTGAACAAGACCGATCTGCATTTTAACTTTTAAGCTGAGTACCGCAATATCAAGTTTTTATTATACTTGCATTTGTAGACCCTTATAATTAACGGTAAACATTGTATTCGTAGTACACCTATTTATATTTATTTAGCGGAATAATTTTGTGTGCAGAAGTGAAAAAAACCAGGGGCTTAAAATTAGTCAAAACTGCAAAATAGACAATTCGTAAACAAAAATACGCATTAAGTCCGATTTTTAAATTCTAAAACCCTCTTAAAAAAATAATCTTCAAACCCGCCTTTTTAGAAAAAAAAAATACCAGAGTGGTCGACTTCATCAGCATGGTGAAATGCCAAACCTACAAAAATAGTTTAAACTTAGTTTAGCGTTATTAATAAAAAATCTACTTGTATGCAATTTCGAGTATAAAAAGAACACAAAAAATTTAGGACCAAGATAGTTTTGGCGCTGAAAATTTTTAGTCCATCAGTTATGAGTCATAACTCCAAAAATGATACTATCTACCAAAATATTTTGACTGCATTGTACCTCATTTTAGCACTACGAAGTGTGAGCAATTTTTAAATATCACAATTTCAGGCCGAAAACCATTTAAAAAGTTGAAATTCTTCAAGAAAAAATTTATGTTATACTTAGGCCGACCGAACGCATATCAACTAGCCGACCGAGCGTTTTATAAAGAAAAGTTATGGGTCACCTTGAAAAAAATAGGGTGAAAGTTGACCAATGAGCGCACTTGATATCTTTATAATGACATAAAATCTAAATAGTAATTCAATAATTCTTTACTTCTTCTTTTCAGTAAATCTTAAAAAATAACCGACAATTAAATAAAGTGAAATTAGCATGATTTTTAACTTCATCAAAACGGTAGAAACAATCAGAGGCGATCATCGGTTGGTAAGATAACCTGCCAAAGAAAGACTTCCCTTTTTTAAAGGCCAGTTCATCTTATTCTTAGTTTCTTGAAGTTATTTATTTTTATTTCGTCAAAAATGAAAATTAGACAAAAAATGTTGTGAGAAGTTGTGAGAAATTTATCAGAAAACGTATGTTAAAACAAATTAAGATTCCAGTTAAGTACCACTTAGAGGGCTATGAGCGGTTTGTTACAAACTTGAACGTCGTGTCCCGTAAGTCATTGAAGTAAGTAGTAATAATGTTTTTGTGATAAATATTGTTCGACATCATTTATCCCCATTTTTTAATTAGAGATTTTGTCGCTGACTAATTCTAATGAAGTTGTCTTTCATTATATCGATCACGGGAGCTCCTGGTCTTTTTTCACTACTTTTAAGCCAACATTTTTATATAATTCGACTTTGGAAAACAACTTATCCGATTACATTCTTAGATGGCTCAAACTGAGCACAAATATCTTGTGAATAATAACATAAAAAAATTGGTCCCAATTCGATCATTAGTTTCAATTTTTTCAAGAAAAACTATTAACTAAACAATTTCAGTAATCTCAGAAAAAAAAATAGTTCGATGGACCTTTTTTTATTTTATTATTCACAAGATATTTGTGCTCAGTTTGAGCTATCTAAGAATCTGATCGGATGAGTTGTTTTCAAAAGCCGAATAATGTACAAAAGTTGGCTGAAAATCTAGTAAAAAACGACCAGTATTCCCGTAATCGTAACCCGTAACAAATTATACCTTAACAACTATCTAAGATCGATTTCGAAATTCTCGAAATGAAATTGAAAAAGCAAATGTCTGTGAAATGATTTTAACCAGTTACAGGGGGAGACCCCATATCCCTTTATCACTTTTTGGTTAGAATGCGTAGCCACTACTCCTTTTAACGTGTGATTTTAACGTTGTGGCTACGCATTCTAACCAAAAAGTGATAAAGGGATATAGATTATGGGCCCTTCACCGACAGATCGTGACTATTTGAAAAAAACGGTATCCGAAAATTTGATTGATCATGATCTGTGAATTAAAGGACCGTAATTCATATCGCCGGCCATATTGGAGATGATACTTGTGCGTTATTCTCAACTTTCTACGAGATTCTCGCCTATTTAGATCGGAGTAAAGTGAGAGAATCTCTAAAATAAGTTCAGGATAACGCACAAGTATTATCTTCGATATATCGCCGAATTAGCCATTATCGCCAAAACTTTCGAACACCAACGCGTTGTCATTATTAAATGGAAAAATTATCTCTCTCTATTGCCGAAAGTGCCCATATCACCGATTTTTTCTATATTTGGCGTCAAATTCTTAGAATATATGAACTTCAATCCAGCAGCGGAAAAATCCTGTCGATTTGAATTATGCTAAATGCAAAAATATGATTGGCTGACTGCTTGCATTTTTGTCAATTTCGATGGCTTATCCTGAAATTCAGGCATTTTTAAAGCTGTACGAATTGTTTTCTTTTCAAGTAGTCCGTATTTGTTCGCTAGGGCCTCGTCACCTGTTGATAAAATATACCAATATAAAAGGCTTTTTGGAATCATATTCATGAAATTATACTTTGTTATGGAGAAATGAACGGTCGAGAATA
Source organism: Oikopleura vanhoeffeni (assembly GCA_004367855.1). Lineage (NCBI taxonomy): Eukaryota > Metazoa > Chordata > Appendicularia > Copelata > Oikopleuridae > Oikopleura > Oikopleura vanhoeffeni. Next base: position 436,155 of record SCLH01000313.1, on the reverse strand, counting down.
ACTAAAGGCTTTTAGCTAGCTCGGTTCCAAAAAGAATATGACTCAAATAACTTCGTTTAATTATTGGTACTCGATGGGTTAATTATGTGTCAAGGAGTTCTTCTACTAAAGTTACCGAGACCACTGTAGATAAGCAAAATATGACTGTTTGACAGCAACCGTAATCTTTTGATTAAAAATTCTTATCAATGAACTTAATTTTGAGATAAATTTCAGCTCCGAATGTATTGTACTCTTTATCATAAAAGATAAAACATAAGAACCCCAAACTGACGAGTTGCGTAAAATATATTCTGAAATTTCAAAAATAAGTTTAAAATATTTGTTTTACAAATAGAACTTTATTTGTTAGCTATGGACACTCCAGAATTTTGACGAGATAGACTTATCAAACAACATGATAACAATATTATTGAATGCGAGCCAGCGACCATGCATATGGTCCGTTTTCCATTCGCCGAACATTATTTGTCAAAAAATACGGCGATATCGGGAACTTTAGGCGATATTCGCTCTTACGGAAATATGAGAGCAGAAAGACATTTGTTTGTTAAAAAATAGGAAAAAAGCGTAAGCGTTTTAAATGACGTCATAATTTGAAAAGCCTTTAATTTTATAAATAGTTTCACAATTGGTTCTTATGAAATAAATCATCAAAATGTTTAGAACTTCATACTCCAGACGATTTGAAATAAGAAATTTCAAAAGTCAAAAATCGGTTTCAATGTGTTTAACCCGTGTGATTCTTTCTATGTAGAAAACCCTTTGCTGTCAAGTCAATTTATTTCATTTCTGATACCGTTATTTTAACTCCCGTGAGAACCCGAGGACTAAAAGGTCACTTTTCGCACCTTTAAACGCATTTTTTTTGAAATAAATTTCAAAACCAAAAAAAATCCTTACACTTAAAATGACCAGAAAAAAAATCTCTACAAGATAGCTTAAACACATTGAAACCGATTTTTTACTTTTGAAATTTCTTATTTCAAATCGTCCCAACAAACGCAATCAAACAAAAATTCAAAACAGGAGATTTGAGAAATTTGAACGTAAAAAATGACGTCATTCATGACGCACTCAATAATTATAAAGACAGGTGATATTTTCAAAATTATTCCTATATAGAGACGGACTTAAATCTCGTTTGTAATAGAAACCTTAAACGCCGACGCAATTTGACGATATTGGTACTAGAAATAATCTAGCACAAAATCTTGAAATTGCGTAGGTTATTTTCGGCGATATGAGTACTTTGTCCACGATTAAAATTTACCAATACAAATACTGGGTAGATTTTTCTGAAACTTCTTGGGGGCTAATAAAACATGAAATTCAAAAAAATAATGAAAATAAGCCATTTCCCCTATTTTTTCTCCTTGATGACAAAAAAATACTGAAGAATAAAAATTAAAAAAAAAGTTTCGAAACACATCATTACCGTCAATTTTTTGAATGGGGATATCTTAACATATTTTTTTGGTTGTGGTATAGATTTCGAATTATTTTTAGCAAAATCGTGAGTTTTTGACCATTGAGCAGAAAAAATTAGAGGTTTTGTATTTATTAATGATAACATGAACGATTGCAATATGCCCCATGTGGTGTTAAACGATAATAATTTTCACCATAACAAATTTAAGAATCACCATATTTTGTTCTTATGAAAAAAGCTCTTTTTTACGAAATATTTAAAAATGACCTTCAGTTCATACATTATCTGTTTACATCAAAGTGTAACCAAACAGTTGAGGAGTTTGTTAAAAGCAGACAAATATTGCGGATTTGTAAGGTTAACCGCGGTTCAAGAACTGGTCTACTTTTTGTTAAGTCCTTTCCTCCTCGAATACCTACAAACATTCTGGTATTATTATGGTGTAGGACTTAAAGCCAAGGAAAATAGGCCTTATATGCTCGATAATTAATTTTTGACGAAGCGTACAGTAGGCATCAGGGGTTGGTAGCCACGCCGGTTAACAATACGCGTCACTGATTGGCCGGTTAAACAAAACACATAGCTTCGCTCACGCCAGACAATTGCTGAGGCAACATATTTCCGAGTTGTATTGTATTTTTAGACGTACATTTCTTAATAAAAATTTCATTACAGTATACATATGTACTTTTTTACTTGCGAAGTAAAAATTGTCATTTAGGTTATTACGGCCAACAAAAAATGGTATTAGGTGGATTTCATTTTCAAAACCCTTGAATTGGCTATAGCTTGGCTTCAAAATAAAATCCACTTATTTACCAGTTTTAATTGACCATAATTAACTAAATGACCAATTTTCACTTCGCAAGTAAAAAAAGTACATACTGTAGAATTAAAAAGTTGATAATTGAGATCATTTTAAGATATTTAATTATCAAACAAAAGTTGACGGGTTTTGAGATAATTGGCATCGAAAGGTTTCCTTCGAAATTAAGCAAATTGCTTTAAAATAATTTTCGAAATTTCCAGAATTTATCAAAATAAAATAACAAGTTTTTTTACTAATTCAAGACAAATGCAAAAACCATTAATTTAAAAAAAAAAATTATTTCCTAGCTTGATTATGATTAGTTGAAATTTACTAAATCAAAATCGAGCTACGATTTTTAAATTTTGAAAAGATTTAAATACATTTTTAAAAAATTCAAATAAATTCGAACTGCATTGAAAATTTTACATTTTTTTAAAATTGGTTATTGCCGTTTTGTAACTGTGGACACCCTACCTACAGTAAGTGATAAAAAAGATATTCAGGCCATAAAATATCATAGTATTTTCAGCATTTTGATGATGTTAACATTTAACAATTTATGACAAAACTTAACATACAAAACTGCGTTGAACTTACTGTAAGGACTCAGCTGTAAGGACAAGAAATTTGACTGCTTTGAAAACAAATTAAAACATACGTCACTTGAAAAATGCGTTGCTTTATAATCATATAATTTTGATGATAAGGTACTTCTCCATGCTAAAGAAGCTATCTTATTTATTTCGAAAATTATACTCTTTTGGTCCACTTTTTTCTGTTATCTTTTGGAAAGAAGAATTTTGAGGCGCAAAAAGTCTTCCAACTTAAAGTAAAAATGGTGACAATATTAAATATTAATTCACAAAAATCAAAATTAAGAATTGGTTTAACCCATGTAATCAGATCTGCAAAAAAATGAAAAATTGAAATTTTCAGAAAACCATATGTTCATCTCAAGATACGTCAACGCAAATATAATAAATTCATTTGAAAGCTCTAACAATGATGTGTCAGACCAAATATGAAAAATTTTCACATTTCAAGGTGAATTTTTTCTATCAGAGAGCATTGAAAAAATATATTTTTGGCGTGAAACCATAATTTGAACACAAACTGGGATGATATTATTTTTACATATCAGAAAAAAAGAACCGCATTAGAATTTGCTACCAAAGAAGTCCTACCTCAAAAATAAACGATGGCACTCAATTTGAATGCAGAAAATATTAATATTTAGTCAAAAATATAAATGTTCAATTGGAAATTAAAGCATTCACTTATTTTTTCCTAATTAATTCTGCAAACCGAATTTTAAGCCTAAAAATAAGCATTAAAAATGGCTAAAAATGTATACCACCACTGCGGTCTAAAACCAAAATTCAAATATTGCTTAATGCGTAGAGATAATTGGCTGAAGTGAAATTTTTTTTTGGTATATGAATTTCAGCCAATCGGCCGACTGCATAATTCTCGGCAATTTTAGCAGCATTGAAATCAGACAGTATTCGGTTTGGTGATTCGGATTGGTAAATAAAGAAGAAAAAAAATGAACTTTTTGAATTTATCTCTAATAAAACTTCTTTAGTAAAAAGGAGAGACGATAATGGGAAGTCTGGAAAATTGTCGAAATTTTTTTCGAAGGACCAATTTGAAGAAAAAAGCATGATTGCAGTCAATTACTCCTACCAAATTATTGCAGAACTGATACTACAGCAAGCTCAAACTGTGCAGTGGTGTTATAGTCTGGGAAAAGGGAGAGGATTAAAACTATTATGTTTTCTTTCTCGCTTTGCGGACAATATAGATTTGTTTCTTTTTAGCAAAAAGTCTATGATCACAGAAGCCCAAAAATGATCAAAAAGACTAGCTTCAAATTGCAATAAAGGAGAAAAAGGCTACCAATTTACTTTGTTTGTTAAAACAATTTGAAAGATTCAAAAATAAAATCAAGGACTCCTCCACACGCAAGTGAGTTTGAGTCAACCGTTTTTATAGAATGGGCGGATTTTTTTGTATTACTTGCAATGGTCGTACAATGCATCATGGGTTTCACTGAACATTTGCAACAAATTAAAACTATACTCCCCCTTTTTTCTGGAATCAAGAAGAAACGAACTAATCAAAAAATCAGGACACGGAAAAATTGCATCATTATAAATTACTAATAAAATAAATAAATGAATTGATATTATAAATAATAAATAAATATATAAAATAAAAATAATGATGCAAAAAACCAAAAGTAAAATATTAAAATAGTCTTAACTAAAATTATCGAAAAAAAAACTGTGCAAAGACCAAAGTGAAATGGTCACATGCTACTTTTTTACCATCTTTACTGTACACTACCTTTCTGTCTGTGAAAATACAGAAGTAAAATTACAAATAAATTAAAAAATAAGGAAAAAAACAAGAAGATCATGCCACCAAAAAATCTTAATTCGTCTACTTCAATATGATAGTTGAACACATTTTTTCACGTGACGACGTTTAAGGATAATTATTTTGCCAATGATATGTAGTTTGAGAGAAAAATCAAGAAACTCTTATCATCAAGCGGGTAGTGTATGTGTAAATAACGTTCCTGAAAATCCGAGGGTTGACTAAATCGGCCAAGAAAAAACGATCGATGGTGGTCTCGCAGCTCTACGAAAATAGGTGCTCTCACTAGAAAGCGTCAAACTATGATTTATGTATCTACACGAGAGGCATCAAAAAAATAGTTTCACCGTTTATTGCCTAACGTGTTAATGATTGACCTATGGTTGCGCATACCGTCATCAGAAACTCGACTACAGAAAATATTTTGGTGACATTTTCGGAGCGATTTGACGACTTTAAAATTGACTGCAAGATTTTTAAAGCCTTTTTTAGTCAATCATTATTTTTCAGACGTTTATAACTCTGTTAATAGAGATACAGTATCTCAGATACTGTTTTGTTTTTCATATTTTCCTACTTTAACGCATAATTTAGTTTAATTTATTTTGAACACTTACGACGCTAAACCATCATTATGAAATTTTCACAAAAGTCCCAAAAAGGAGCAAAGCTAAAATTCTTTAAGAAAAGTAAAACGTATATAATTCAAAGCAGGACGATGCGTGAAATCGTTACTTGATTACCGATAAGGGGTGGCTCTCAAAATAGATCATCTCGTACTCTATTATTACTTTACCGCCAATACTTTTCGAGTAAACGTGTTTCACCACAAAGAATGGGCAAAAAAATGTGTCAAAATACCATATTCACCACATAATACAGGGCTCATTCTAGACTGATTCGGTATACATTTTCAAGAAAACTTGCGGTCGGATCTATCAAATCTCTGATTATTTTTTCAAAAAATTTATGCACTCCAAAAGCGCAGTTTATTATTTCAGAAATATAATCGTTCAAATCTAAAAGTTACTCAGAATGCTTTTATTTATTACCAGGGATGAACCCTCATTTTTTAAAACTTATACGAAAAAAAGTAACTGATCTTCAAAATTATTCAAATTCGCCACTAAAGACGCTTAAAAGTTCAAAATTGGATTTTCTGATGATATCTTCACTGAATCATCAAATTAAAATTTTCAGTATAAATTTTTGGCCGACAATATTTTCAGTCGACTTTACTTTTTTGAAAATATAACGATATCCATACAATAAAAGTTATGTTGATTAACATTATGTTATTTTAAATTTCGAGAAAAAACATGGAAAAAATCCTAGCTAAGTTTTGTAATTTTTTGAAATGGCATACGAAGAAATAAGCCAGATAAGATTGTCGGGTTCACTATAGTTCCATTATTTTCTTAAATAAATTTGTAGAATTACCAAAAATATGATAAAAATTGAGGTTAATTGCAATCGGGTAAATTCTTCTTGAAATAAAAATGTAACAAGGTGACCTTTCAAATTTTAAACGATATCTCGTCCCTGGGTTTTTATCTAACCGTTATGATATTTTGATCATACAAGGAAACAGAGTTCTCTGCATTTTTGTTCTTTAAATCTTTTTAAATCATTTTTTTTTCCATTTTTAGTTGTTTTTTTTACTTCTTCGAATGGAACTTTGACGTTGGAAATATATCCTGTTCAGAGGGAGTGAACACAAAAATCGCCAGAATGTACTAGGCTAAAAAATAACCGTCCTTAATAGGCCGACAGGCGGCCTTTATTCTCACTCTTCGCTTAAAATTCTTATTCCACACCACACTGATATCTCTATCTCTCGATATTTGTGTTCACCTCCTCTGAACAGGATACGTACCAGTTTCCGTGAAGACGATTTGAAATAATAAATTTTGAAAGTCAGAAAAATGAACCTGTTTTATACGCGCAAATTGCATAGAATTTTCCTTGAAATCATTTTGATCTCTAAACTTTTTAAGCGTTTGGAGATTTTTCCCGAAAATCGAGTTGAAAGTTCAAAATAGAGTATTTTCCGCCACGTAGTCTAAGGAGTAAATAATTAGAAAAACAATGAACAATTTCATTAAAAAAGATAATTTTTTGGTCAATTTTTTGATGACTGACTGACCATTTGACTCAAACCATTAGTACCGGAGCTTATTTTTTGGAAATTTATACTCGCAAAAGATGCGCAAAATGCTTATTGCCATTAAGCGGTTTCGGAAAACGGTATATTGAACCATGGCTGAATTTTGCCAAAAGATGGTACTATAGCCAAAAACTATATCATTGTGAAAATTCCGAAAATCATGGTATTTCGGCTCTTGTCCGTTTATGGTTAAAATTTACCAATGATTCAGAAAACCGCTTAAAGCGCATTTTCTGAGAGAATAAATTTAAAGAAATATCACTTCTGGTACCGGTGGTTTAAATTTACTGGTCGATTTCGACATATTTTTTAAATGAGCCTTCTCGTGTTTATTTTTTCTGAATTTAAACTCCCTGCTTTCCCGTGGCGGAAACGGTCCAATTTTAAACCAATATTTTTCTTAAAAACAATCACAAAACCTAACAAAGATTCTGAAACTAAAAATTCTCAACAAGATGCGCCGATGAAATCGGTACCCATTTTTTATTTTCAAAATATCTTATAAATAATCAAGCTACAATTTATACAACAGCGAGACTAGTGAAGTCAGTTATGTAGTTTATAAAATAACGAATGTTTTAATAATACATGATCGATTGGGCGCATTTTTATGATTTGATATCCCTTTAACGACCTTTTGTGACTATAGGATGTGCGGTTTGAGGGAGCCAATCCTAACACTCCTGAGACCCCTCCTAGCCACTCATGGGGCCGCTTTTCAGTCCGCACATCCTAGATTCACAAAAGGTCGTTAAAAGGATATAGTCAGAGTTGGGTGCATGTGGAGTAGTAGTTTTTACTGGTTTTTCAATTATTTAAAACGACTAATGTTCTTCAAAATGTTCGATATACTTAACGGCCCCTCAATTTTGTTACACATAATTTGAAATCTCGAAAATTTCAGATACATAGGAGGGCTCGATAACGATTTCGATTAAGTTTAACATCAATGATGTTACATAATGCGACTTTCGCTTTGGGTCAACATAAAAAAGTTGATTACCAATTTCGACTTATTTAATTTGCTATCAAACGATTTTTGAACAAAATCGAACTTTTCAACTCATTTGAAAATAAAGAAATTAAAGCACATCGATTAAACAAATTCATCAGATCAATATAATAAATTGAATTTGGTGCTCCGAACGGCCGAACAATTTGCAAAGTTTGAATTATTTTTTTAATTTTAGATTATGGAGGGCTCCAAAATATTCCCACTCAAGCGTTTTTCCTCCGATAATTATGAATAAAAGTACAAACAATAATGCCGAAACAAAACAAAGACCATACAAAAAACTCGTTTTTTAATTTTTTGAACCAAAATGCACAAAAATCGTCCGTCTCTGAACGCTGGCCCCAGTTAAGTAATTTTTTACTTTTGGATCAATCATACTTTGCGAAATTGGATAATTTCATCGTTTTGAAGATTTACTTGCATTAAACCTGATAAAATTTGTTTTTATCTGTTTAAGGGGGTGGCATAAGTCCAGCAGATTGGTACATTTTTTCAGAGCAATATATGAAA
>SCLH01000313.1:372058-426626 GCA_004367855.1 Oikopleura vanhoeffeni | reverse complement strand
AAAAATAAAAATTTTATGATTTTTCAAACAGCGGTCAGAAAATATGTAGGAATCCATGAAAAAAGTAAAAGTGGCTATTTTTTTGGTTTTTACCCACAAATTTCAATTATTAAAACAAAAAAAATTTTGGACAAAAATGCGGAAAATTTTCATAATGCTTCGATTTTTTTTCAAATTTTTACGATTTCAAAGATGAAAACCCGAACTTAAATCTTTCCTGAAATGGATTAAAATAATTTTATGAAGCTGAAACATATTTTTATCGGTTCAGCTAACTATAATAAGCATGAAATAATATACTGACTTACTATTTTCGTAAGTTATATTGACTCCAGGATGCCGGATTTATGCCAACCCCTTAAACGTAAATCTTCAAAACAATGGCAGTATCCGAATTATTATATTAGATTACTATCTTGCCATTTTTGAAAGGTGAACCCCGTTTAGCCTGCTTTTGACATTTTTAATTTTGCTTATAACCAAATATGTCTCATTCAGATAAAAACAACTAGATTGATAGTTATGCTAAAATTTTGCATTAAATTAAAAAAGCCAATTGAAATCGAAACTGTTCTGAAAAACAATGGGTTCTCTGATAAAGGTTGATAAAACCTTGATTTAGAACCTTTGGAAATACACTGAATTTGAAAGCCAAAGACTGGCGGAATGAATTGGTTGTCAGTTGTTTTACATTTTTTGGTTATATTTTGTTCAAAAATGAGTTTGAAAATTAGTTAGGAGCAGATCGGTATGCTCGGAAAAAATTTCGATCGCATATGGATCGGACCGATAGACTTTCAAAAAATTGGATCGGTAGGCTCTGAAAAAAATTGGATCGGATCTGGATAGGATCGAAAGAGTCACTAAAAAATTGGATCAGATCGGGATCAGAAGGCTCACAAAAAATTTAATCGGATCCAATTGTGCCGACCGCTGAAAGCGTGGTTTAATTTACTTAAAAAACTTTAACAAATGTCTTTGTTTGTTAGAGAAACGCGAGAGAAGGTTGTCGAGATTAATGTTATGAGCAGCCAATGAGTGCGCGGCTTAAAATCAATCGACCAATCATGTGTCTGTTTTCTCTATTTCACTTGAGATTGTTGTTCTCGATTAATAAATATAAATACTGTAGTATGAACGTTTAGCTATTTGTCTAGCATCGAAATTCTAGTCTTTTTAATTAAATTTCGTCATTTTTCGAATTCTCATAGATATCTTCACTAAATACTATTTTTGTAGAAAATATTGCAAACATCCGCTGTAGGAAGGGCGATTTACAAAATAACACGTAGATATTAAAATTGTTGACATAACTTATGTAACCCGCCACTTCGGGGAAATTTGCGTTTTTCTGATAAGAACATGGAAACTGGTTAAAATATCTAATATTAGCCAGATATTATCGCAAAACACAAATTTTCCGGTTTTCTCAAAAATGAGATAATTTAAACTGCATATTAGAAATCTCATTTTATAATTATTGCTTATTTTGTATCTGGAAATTTTTTAAGATCGATCAAAAAACTATTTTTGGCATTTTTACTAAAATATCAAATATTTTTCTCCGAAAAATTAAGCTTACAAGTAAATTTCAGAAAAGCACGATAAAACAGGCATTCTCATGTATTTCCGATTAATTGTTCGAGAGTCTGAATGTTTTTCTATCGGATGATGTTAAGTCAAATAATAAAAAATCTAAAGAGTACATTTGGTCTATTTTTGGCAAAGGGAAAAAACTTTGAAGTCGGATTTTGAAAATTTTAGAGAAAAATACGACTTTCTGATTGGTTTAAAAAAAGTCGTTTAGAAATCACTGTATTATGTAGCACTTTAATTCACTGATACTGATAATTTTTCTATTATTTATATTTCGATCATAAATCTCGAGATCTTTCATTTTGAAATCGGTGAAAATCATCAAAATAGACAAAAATGGCCCCTATCACCGCTTTCATAGGGCTTTCAAGCTTAAAAACTGCATCTGAGCAGATTTTGAAGATTTGATTTAAAGCACTTTTTTGCTTTTATACAATGATTGAGTAGTTTAACCGCCCCAATATAACCACGTGGTGGTTACCATCCACCACTACTGAAAATATTCCGTTGTGGAAAGCTGTAAGATGCTCAAACTGGTCAGCTACTGTACTTGTGCGAGACAGAATTCGTTTTATTGAAAAATCTTATCCCGATCCCATTTTACCGATATCGAAAACTTGACCTTAGGTTATTTCAAAAATGATAAACTCATTTTTAGATGTCGATCAAGAAAAAACTACAAATAATCAATACACGCTACATTATCATGGTATTTAAGAATGAAAATCTTTCTTTAGAAATGGGCCGTTTCGTTCTTATAGACAATCAAAAATACTTAGGTTTTGCCAAAAATGCGCCTGTTTTGTCCTTAATGACGATGTTCTTATAAATGATGTCCTTATAGACAAACACGTCAAAATAGTAAATTATAAATGCAATGTTCATCACAAACATGTCTGGCGGACATCGTTAGAATTCCTTTCCTTCATTATGCTTCACCGTGTCTGATATCAGAGACATACTAATTCCAATTTGCAGCACTTGCAGTCCAGCGATAACAATCACCAAGAAAAACATGTCGAGCTGATCTCTAGCGATATATTCCCAGAGAGCTTTATTACAGGGATCGGACCAAATTTCTGATGTTTCTGGATCGTAGCATGATAGTGGAAGTGCGTCGCCTTCATATTCTTCATGATCTTCGAATCCACAACATCTCAGCTAGCAAGGGCTCAAATCACTGTTTTGACGTAAAAAAATGAGTTATGAAAAAGCATTTCTAATTTACGTTTTTGTAAACTAAGGTCCTCTAGAAGCGGTTTTTTATCAAAAATCACTTCAGTTTTCCAAGAAACCGCAAAAACTTCCGTTTTTTAGCATTTTTTCACGTAAAATCTATCTCCTCCTATGTTATATTTTGGAATGTACTCAAATTCCAGCAAACACTAACACAGAACAAAATAAAACTCCTCTAGAATTTTTTTTCAAATCTTGACCCAAAAATAAAAATATAAATTTCTAAAGCTCACGTGAAAAAATTTTCGAAGAAAAAAGTGCTTTGATTTTTTTGTTAGTAGGCTCAAAAGAAAGCCACTGAAACACTGGTCAAAAAGTTGGCTTACGTCAAGATGATATGTGACGTTTAAGTTGTCAAATTAAAGCAAACGTTATTTTTTCAGTTCATTTTGAAAAAAATACTTAGAAAAAAACGCCAAAATTTCGATAAAATTTTTTAATGATTTGGTCGGTAGTACCAACTTGCAGATTGATAAAAATTAATAAATGTTTGTTATTTCATGATAAAGAAATCAAATATATTTTTGAAAAAACTCGATGAATTTGAGGGGAATTGATAATATATTTAATGGTCATTGAAATAAAATGAAGCTCAAACAAAAAATAATGAGGCGAGCTTGATCACTTTTAAGTCATGAATACAATTTAACTAATCGCCTCAAATTCGTCTGCAAGCAGGTCTATCGTTAATTTTTTCGATAAATTATTTTATAGGGTCGAAAAACGGTTCAATGTTGATATAGCTGCGGAACCATTATCAACCTTGAGACTTTATTTTTACAAAACAATACTTTGAAAATCGATGTAATTTGGTTCAACCTGACAGTATTTGTTTTTCGAGTTTGTAAATTAAAAATTCATGGAAAACCATTGTCCTGTTAGCTTGTAGAACTTTTAATGAAAGTCGATCATTATGCCGAGACAAAATAATCAAAAATTGATGTTTTTGAACAATTACAAACGATTTATTGAATCTCAAAACAAGTTTAACATTATTGATCAAAACTTGGGAAACAAAATAAGATATTTAACCTTAGGGAGCTTCGGTTTTCAACCCTTTGCATCGTACAAATCAGACTATTTTTGTGATGAAATCATTGTTGCTGAGTCCCATTGTCCGAAACATCATGTTCAAACGCTCACCGATGTCAAGAATTGATGATTTATAAAAACGGCAAGTTCAGTTCATGTTATGTCAACTACATCAAATAAGTTTGGAAATAACAACACATTTAGGCTGTTCAAGGTCGTGCAAATTTTGATATCCTCAAGAATTAAGATTTTAAATGTTGCGCTGATGACAAATATCAATTTATAACCCCGCGTTAAAAACTTGGTCCGATAAGCTGTTTGTTAGTCACGTTAGCTAGTTATCGGACAAAATCTTTCACAAAGGGCAATAAATGATATGTATTTTTTTTATTTCTTAGTTTCAGCCTAATTAATTGACAAAAACAAATTTTCAAGCCTTATTGAAAGTGAACTTGGTCGATAATGATATATTTAGAAATGATTCATTCACAAATCATTTTGAATTGATGAAAACTTTGGAGAAACAAACGACGAATTTCCAAAATAATTGATACTCAATTGGAGGTTGTATTAATTGATCAAAAATCTCAATTGATGAAAAAATTCCGAAATTTTTAATATTTTTTTTTGGTCTCAGAAAAATCTTCAAAAATTGAACTTTTTTTCATTATTCCATTCATATTGTATAATTCCAATGCTGACAAATCTCCCTATAAGAAATTTAAAAAAATAATCAATTATTTTTTCGATCAATAAAACTTTTGATGAATAAAACTTTTTTGATCAATTAAGATTTCTGATCAATTAATACCACCTCCTCAATTGATAGACAAAAAATATAATAAATCTCAGTGTAACATTATGGTTACTCGTGACTAGATGCCCTTCAATCGTAATAAAGGACCCTAAATCCAGGAGTCGGCAAACCGACTTAAAAAAACCTGATCGGATTGACTAGAAAAAAATTTATGAATGAACCATTTACAAAGTGATTAATCGACTTCTTTTATAATTGACGTTTTGCATTTGTATTTGAAAATGTTCACTGTATTGGTGGATTTTGATTACGATAAGACCTCTTCAGAAAAAATGTTCTCAAATTAAAATCCACCATTACAGTATCTGTTTTTTGCTAAAGCTTTTCGAATCACAAAAAAACCTTTTGAGCATGATTCTTAGAAAATTTTAAGACTTTTTTTTCATAACAACATAGCCTAAAAAGTATAAAGTGACTGTATATTCAAGAAATAAGATTGACAAAAATAGTAATGTTTTTAAAAAAGTATTTAAATCACTTTTTGAAATTACTTTTTGAGGTAGGAACATAAAATTGGATCCCAACTGATAAGACAAAATAACATCCAAGCCGTAATTCTGACCTACCATTTCAAAATAACGCATCACATAATCAGTTTATAATTACAAATGTGTTTGTTCAAAAATATGTATTGGTGAATTTGAAATAAGGCTTGAACGACATTACTTTTTCAGCTAAACATTCGTCGAATTTTGTCAATGGTAAAATATGAAAAATATGAAAATGTACCGCCTCAGTTCCAACTGGCGAAGAAACCAAAAGTGAAACGTTGTAAATAAAATTGAAATGCAAAACTGAGGTATGGAATTAGTTCCAAATGCATGGAAAATTAGCTGAAACTGCACTGAATGAAATTCTTAATCAGATGGTACCATATTTTTTAAAAATACTGTGATTTGTTAATAATTATGATGTCAATTTCAGCTTTTCACATTTTCCTTTTTTACATTTACCCTTGACCCGTCGAATTAGTTTTAAATTGAAGCCGCAAGAATGCACTACATGATCTTTTGCTGTTTCTACTTTAGTTTCAACTATTTTTAATTATTAGACTTTCAGAACACCGGCAGGCTTCTCAAAATACTGTTATATTCTTTAACAATAAGAAATCCTTATTGTTAAAATCACGGATAGAATTCTTTGTATGATGAAAATTATTAGAACAAAAATATTAATTTGTGAGAAGTTTCAACTTGGAATAATTGTAACTAATAACTGTTTACATATCCCCTATTCGCACTTTTGTGAATATCCCGCCCCTGATTAAGAAACGTAGTGTGTTTTTGAGTAGTAGGGTCGGATATTCACAAAAGTGTTAATATATTATTGACTGATATAAACATTTTTGAACTATACTTAGATTGTTTAAGAACTGATGATTTTATGCATAGATAGAAAAACCCAGGCTTAATCTTTAACTTGAAGCTGACTTTATCATGTAAGACCTTTGGTTAAAATTTCGACATTTCGCAGGCCCCTAGTGTGTTGAATTTGAACTCGAGTATTTTTTTTTGAATTTTAATCTTATTATAATAATAAATTGATTATTTATGATAATTGAGCTTTGGCTATTTGCCTTCGTCAGCTAAAATACATGTATACAGTAACTAAGAATAATTGAAATTTTTTAAACGAACCATGAATAAAAATTTCTTGTACCAATTTGATCTGTAGAAATTTTTTGCATAGAAAAACTATGTTTAAGATAATGTGTGAATAAGTAGGAATGAGGCTCCAAAACTGGTGATCAAGGCCTTATATTTAATTATTAAACTAAAATTTTAAATTTCTGTTTGACTTGTAAATTTAGTTCTTGGTTGTAAAACGCTATACATAGAGCTTCAAAAATGCGATGACTTTCATCAAACTATATAATTTTAACTTGGATTTCAAATCCCTCGCTCAAAAAATCAGTGATGTCTTTATTTGAAAATTGACCATACGGTTTTAGTATTTATGTTGAAAATCAGGACATTTCTTATTGTGTTGAAATATAGCAGTTTTTTTGAAAACTTTGCTGGTGTTCTTGAATTCTAATAATTAACGGTCTTTTTGATTCACCCATATATGTTTGGAGCCTTAATTCTACTTTATTTTTTTACACTCATCTCCAAAACATAAGTTTTTAGTGCGAAAAAATGTTAACGAAATTTTTACGTACAAGAAGTTTGTATCCATGGGTAGTTTTTTTGTTAATTCTTAGTTAACTGGATACATGTGTTTTAGCTGACGTACCCAAAACGCCGGAAGCTCCCATAAATTATAAATGAACAATTGATTTATTTTCAAATATTAGAAATCGCAAATTATGTCAATTTTTTTTTATTGTTTAAAGTGCTTTTCAATTTTTGACGGCCGATGTGATAAAAATCTGAATCAATTGTTCAGAACTTGAGATCAACACTGCAAAATCTTGATATTTGTGATGAAAATTAAAATTTCATTACTAAAACCGTATAAAAACGTTTTGAAGTATCTGAAGAAAATTCCCAGAAACCCATGTTTAACCGCGCTTAATCAGGTGGTCGAAATCACGTCTTGTATTTAATGTCAATTTGACATTGTCAAACTTAATCACAATCATATTTTTTTGTCTGTATCGAGATTGAATCATACAAATTGAGGCATGTTACTGTATTTAAAGTTCAGTGGCTTAAAGGATATCCCTTTATCACTTTGTGGTTAGAATGCGTAGCCACAACGTTAAAATGACACGTTAAAAGGTGTAGTGGCTACGCATTCTAACCAAAAAGTGATAAAGGGATATACGTGCCCTGTAACGTTATATTTGATAAAACTTAATAAAGGTGAGAAAAATTAACTCAGAAATAACATGTTCTGACTTGCAATATTTCCCTGTAAGACAACCCTTTAAAAACTTAAGTGTAAATATCAGTTTTAAATCACGCTCATTTTAATAATAAATTCATAAATAACAAAAAATTTGTATCAGATTTTAATGTATTCTTTTTCTGACCTTCGTGGATCTTGAAAATGAGAGTAATCTCTATGGCGCGTTTTCGAATCCCACTGATGTTGTTTTAGTGACCGTGTCAGTGATTACGCACCAATTAAGTTTGGTGCTTCCAATATCACCCACGCTTGCCTATGATCATACCTAAGACCATCACTAAGACAACATTAGTGAGATCCGCACACGCGTTTTAGAGATAACCATAATTTTCAAGATCCACTATGGTTGGATACGGATATGATGAACATTAAGTTTTGCAGCTTTTTCTCATTGAAAACCGGAAAATTATAAAAACTTTCAAAATATTATGTTCTTTGCGTTAATTTAAATCTGAGAAATTAATTTTTGACTCGGCCAGCCTCAATCCAAGAGTTTTTGCAAACTTTGTATTCGATTTGTGAACTGATGCTTTTAGACTTTACATATTCTGCATGGCCATGATGCAACTGTACGGACAATGGTGTTTCTATGAATTTTTAATAATTTAAGCCAATAAGCCGAGCAAACAATACCGCTTGTTGTTGTAAATGAATTGTTTATCGCAAAATAATATGAATTTAATCAATCGGAACTAATTTTTTTAATCAATTGTTTCATAATTCTAGGAATTTGAATTTGAGGAAACATATCTAATCAGGCCGAACGAGGTCCTGAAAAGGCACATTTGAAGAAAAATATTTGTCTTAAAAGCTGAGATAAACTACAGAAAAAAAAATTTGATTGCTCTTTGAAATATTGAGCAAGGATGCTCATTGGTTCAGGAAAAATGCTGAGCATCACTTTTTGAAAAGATAAATTCAATTTTTTATGGAAATATCCGAAACTTAGCGCTCCCGAGAAAAAAAGAGAAACTTAATAAAAAAATATTTTAAAAAGGATTGTGAAAAATCTCCTAAATATTAACACAGTGGTTATTTTTTTCGAGTAATTAATTTTTCACTTAGCTCGTTGAAAATTGAATGGCAATATTTTCGAAGAAAAATCGTACCAGATTTATCCGACGAGCTTTCCTATTAGATTTATCTCAATGATGTAAGCATCTCTGTTTGTTTTACTATTTGATCGATTTTTGTTCTTCTTTTACGGTTAATCCGTTACTTTGAAAATTAGAAGACGGGAAAATCCAACCAAATTAACGAAAAAAAAATTGTGGAACATCTGTAAGAAATAATAACAAAATTTGATTTTTGTACCATGAACCAACGTTTTACGAAACAAAAATATATTATGAATCTGAATTTTACTTATGTCGTAAATCTTCACCAAAATATTTTTCGACCAAAAACTGGTACTTAATTGGGAGCATTAGAGACACGGCTAGCCAGCAAGATGAGTGCAAGATTTATCTAGGGCAAGCTAGTGCAAATTTTGCTACTACAAAAAAATGTTAAAAATAATCTGGGATTATAAGCAAAATTTCTGATTTTGTTGCATTAGAAAAATTTGCAATTTATTTTACAATCATTAAAGGCCAATTGTCGCCAAATTATTCTGAACTATATTACTGACCATATATAATTAACTAAAAACTCGATAATAAATAAAGCTTATTATAACTTGGGAACTAAATTACAAAATTGACAAAACAGAGCATTAAATCTCCAAATTACGGTTTTTTGCTAATGAAAAAACATCTACTTTTTAAATTGCAATTTGTTATAATTACTGACTTTTTTAATTAAATTTTATAAAATTTTTAATTAATTTGATTTAACGTTCAATTTTTTTATTATTTCAAGATTATTTTCTTTTCGTATATTTCAAGCGAAAACTTCGTCACAACAATTCAGTAATATGCTCAAAACAGTTTCCAAATGACCTCATTTTGGATTATTTTACTTCTAATTTTTGTGTTAAATTTAGATGCAGGTACCAGCACGTAATAAGAACTCATTTTTTTCTTCAAAAATAAAGGCAAATTTAACTTTAAAAAAAATCACGTCATTTTCCAAATTGGGGTCACATCAACGACTAAATACAGACGGGGGCCTAAATAACCGAATTTGCTAACAATTTTAGCTGAAAAACTTCCACTATCGCTAAAAATGTCAATACTGATGAAAAGCCCACGCAATTTGACGTTTCATTAAAAATTACTTTAATTGCGTTGAAATTGACGCTTGTTTCTGTGATTCAATTTCTCAAATCACTTTTTTCCATCGTGTTTGGTGAAGAACTTGATTCGACGCATTTGTTGGCAAAAAACTTACAGCGATATTGCCCCCCTGTGCATTACTGATATTGCTGACCATTTTTACCGAGAGGTTTTCGATTGCACCTGACTTTCCATATGACTTGAAAATGCGGCTGAAAACTGATTCCCGACGTTTTATCAAAAATAACGGTCTCCACGATTAGGGCTAATTTGGTTTTAAAAACAAATTTAGAATTGTATGCCATGACTGTTTTTATGTCCCCCGCTTGTCAGATATCTGGTGAAGCATCATGAGAAATGACTATAAAATAGAACTCCCGAAACAAGTTTCAGTTCCCGGTTTTTCTATTAAAATTTTCCTCATCATTTCTTAAGACAAGAAAGCTTTTGAAGAAAACTGAAACCCGTTTTCAGCATTATTAAAAACAATTCTTTAATTGTATTCTATGTTTTTTGACATTAACTGTGCTCCAAAAAATTTGATGACTTCTTCTTTTTTCTAATATTTTTTTCAAAAATTTTTTGATCAAGTTTTTAGACTAGCAATGGACGAGTCAAAAATTTTAGCTTTCCGGTTTTCAAATATTTAAGAACCATCATCGGGGAAAAGGGTGCAATTGGCTGACTTTCAAAGAAAAACCAAATTGAATACCAGAAGAAAAAGATAGCTAAAGATAATATATGGCGTTTTTACCAGTTTATCTCAATAATGAATTCTTTAGAAATACCGGGTAGATTGTTGATAACAATCTTATATGCTCGTCAGCGATATTATCTCTTAATAAGTACATCTATAAAAATGCAGACAAGGAATGAAATACGTAATGATTTTAACTATACTCGAAAAAAGCCAATTTTAACAATTTCAAAATTTGGAGTGGATATGTTATGTTTCAAAAAAAATTTTCTACCTTTCATAAAAATACGTTTCGTATAAATTATAATACCAAAAATAACCAGGTTCATTGCAAAATAAAACAAATTAGTGATGATGCACACGTTGTCCGTCACGGAAAAACGTTTTTTAGCTGATTTGCTTCAAAACATTCAATGCGTCCTTATAATCTTATTAATAAAAGATAACGTGGCAGTGAAATGACGCATCTGTGGTTCAACTTATAATAACAATTATTTTTTAGTTGACTAACACATAAGTGATAGCGTAAGTTGTAATTTCACTACTAAGAAAAAAGTCAGTCTGACGTAATTCATGTTCTGCAGCAGATCTCTTAACACACATAAAAATATATGGACGGCATCATTTTTCAAAATTCAAACCAAAATAGTCGAATAGACCGGTAAAAATTAAATTCATCACAATTTGTTTTGATGACCCGGTAGCTGCCTATTAAGGGGGTGGTCGTCAAATTTTAAATATTGTTCAAACGTCAATTGTCGCAAGAGTACAAATCGTTCGACCACATATTACCTCACATTGATATATAAACAAAAACCTTGCATCCTTAAAAATCGAAAGTGACGGATCGCTCGTCCGATCATAAACGTGCTTACAAAAGTGAGGGAATTATTTTTTCAAAAAGTATCTCCTCACTGGTTTTTAAAGGTAAAACGATAATTTATAGCGCAAATTAACCAGACAGAATGTCAGCCGAGTCCCAAGTTGATGTTTGGAAATAAACTTGGATTTGGATTCGGAATCACAAAAAACAGCATTTTCACAGTATCCTAATAGGGGGTGATTTGGGATAAAAATGATGGTTGTTCCTTTAAAAAACAGGGAGAAAATACATTTTGAAAAAATTATTCCGTCACTTTTGTGAGCACGTTTCTGATTGGACGGGCCATCCGTCACTTTCGAATTTTTTAAAATGCAAGATTTTTGTTCAAATATATCAGTGTAGGGTAAGATGTGGTCAACCCATTTGAACTTTACTGAAAATTGGTTAATGAAAAACCTTTTAAATGCGACGACCACCCCCTAAAGGGGGTACTGGTCGCTGGAATTGACTTTATGGAGAGAAATCAGGCCTAACCGAGAAACTGTGGGACAATTAAGATTAGCCATGTTGTAGATCTTCTCTTAATCCTGTCAAACCATGGTCAATGACTTTTTGTTCCGATACACTCTGAGATACGTTATCAGTTAAGGTGTCCCTCGACCAAATTTCAAAATCTATTCTCCTCCCAGGGTTTATTTCAGAAAGCAGCTCAAATTATAACATATCCCGTATGACTTATAACTTAGTCCTCTAGAAGCGTTTTTTTCAAAAATCACTTCAGTTTTTCTAGAAATCGCAAAAACTACCGATTTTTTGTGAATTTTTGGCATTTTTTCACCAAAAATCTATCTCCTCCTAGGTTATATTTTGGAATCCACTCAAATTCCAGCAACACTAGCACAGAACAACTAGAAACTCCTCTAGAAGCGTTTTTTTCAAATTTCGACCCCAAACTCCAAATATAAATTTTTGAGTTCACGTGAAAAATTCCGGAAGAAAAATGTGCTTCGATTTTTTCGAAAGTAGTATCAAAAGAAAGCCACAAAAACACTGATCAGAAAGTAGGCTTACTGTCAAGGTAAATTTACAGTTTGAGTGGTTAAATTAAAGCAAACGTTATTTTTGAACTTCATTTTGAAAAAAATACTTAGATAAAAATCGAAAAAACACAGAAATTTCGAAAAAAATCTTTTTGATAATTTGGTCGGTAGTACACTTGTTATCATCCCAAATCAATTTGGACCATTTTCACAGCCCTAAATGCCTCATAAAACCAGCGACCAGTACCCCCTTAAACCCAACAAATCATTACTTTGATCAAATGGGCTCGCAGCTTAAAGTGAAATCCACCATAATGAGTAAAATTATGGGAAATCAACCTTGATAAAATTAATAAAAATGAACCACGCTGAAACAAGCACCAAAAAGTGCCAACAAAAGTCCTGATGTATCAACGTTAAAAAATAGATCATATGAATTTTTTATATTTGGCTACGTTTCGAACATGTTGAAATTACGTTTTTTTACCAAAAATATGACAGATGTCACCAAACACCGTTATTGCAAAACTTGAAAATTGACATTTGACAATAACTTAGTTTGTTATTTAAACTTCAAAATTGCTGTGTCAAATCTGACACTTGCTGGAGTCATCTAATAAGCATGTTTGTAGGGATGAATGAAAAAAGGTTCACTCAAAATACTGTTATTATAAAATGAAAATGCTATTTTCGCTTCTGTGGACATTTTTTTTCAGTTTTAAGTCCTTATTATAATGCAGTTTTTATAACATGTATCACCAAGATTATTAAAATTGTGCTGAGCTTGAAAATATCTGACATCCATCTATAAAAATTATTGTTACTTAAAATAGAAAAACGTCGTATAAGTTGATAAATTTGATAACTGATAAGATTCAAAACCATAAAAAGTAATTTGCATATATTAACTTGCATATATTAACTCATCATGGTTTTTCTGAAATCAATAAATTTATAACGATTGCTGATTCGAATTTTCAAGGAAATATTTGGGCAGATTTAATTTTAAATTATTAATTTGATATTTTCTTTATGTACCCTTATTTGAAAAGCAAATTTTTTATTTTGATAGTGTAGTGGTACAAACGATGAAAATTAAGTTAAAAAACTAAAGAATCGCGCGTCAACCTAAACTTGAACGGATAAATAAGAACGTACTTTTCAATTATCGATTTGGTATGGAATGAAAGTTTTCCGTTGTTTTTAAGATATTTTAAAATAAATGATGCCCAGAATGCTCTCATTTCTTAGACGAACTGTATCCAATTGATAACCTCAAATTTATTTTAAACTTATGATTTCTAGGACGTTTGAAGTTTTTTTTTGTTTAAAAAATTATATGTTGAACTCAAATTAAAAATGAAAAAATTATCCGGTTTCTAAAGAATTAATTCTAGGCAACTAAGTTTAAAAATAATTTTCCACAAAAACATTGTATTATATTATCAAAATAGTGATATAAAAAATCGATATATCCCTTTATCACTTTTTGGTAAAAATGCGTAGCCACAACGTTAAAATCACACGTTAAAAGGAGTAGTGGCTACGAATTCTAACCAAAAAGTGATAAAGGGATATTGGTGCAACAGAAAAAAGGTAGACTTGCATTTTTGTCATCTCAAACTATTTAACTCATGCAGTGAAAAACTACTTCACAGACTTGTGAAGGTTTTTTGGTTTGATTTTGAATAAAGTCAAAGAAATTCACGATTTGATCGTGCTTTAATCATGAAGCTCAGAAAGTTATAAATTTTAATAACTACTTTGAAACGCATAGAATTCAGGCGTGCTCTGATTGGTTCATATTGACGTGAAAAGTTAAAATTCAGGGCTTTATAGAAAGGAACATTAATCCGCCTGAAAATTATCCGCCTAAGTTTTATTCTTAAAAAGTCAATTTTTGACTAAACTTTCTATAATGTTGGAGTTTTCTGGCGATCATTAACAAAATTTATACCTTAAGTAGAGGTCTTTTACTGTCCAATTATTTAAAAAATTCAGTTCCCAGAACAATAAACCTTACAAATTTGGGGTATCAATATTTGAAATTAGGGGGATTATTAATAAGGCGGATTTTTTTAAGGTGGATTACCGTTCCCTGCGGTATAGCCTGCTTATTGGCCCAGACAAAAGTCTCTTATTTTCGACTTTTCGAATTATTCGAATCATATCCTTTTACCAACGGAAGTTCATCTTAAAAACGTTTACTATCTCCTTAGCGCGTGTTCGAATCTCACTGATGTTGTCTAAGTGATTGTCTTGAGTATGATTATAGGCAAGGGTGCTTGATATTGAGACCGATTAATTTAATCGGTGTGTAATCACTCAATCGATCACTTAGACAACATTAGTTGGATTCGAACACGCGCTATAAAGATAATAAACGTTTTTGAGATGAAGTTCCGTTGGTAAAAGGTTATAGAACACAAACATCATAATTCGATTAAATAAAATTCAAATTTGATATTCTAAACGTTGCGATGTTTAATATTCAGTCATTTCTAAGTATAAGCATTATTCAATAAGGAGAACAAAGACGTTTTAACGAAACAATTTACTAAATCCGGTCTAAGTTTTTGCAAAAGTTAAGCCGGTTTTTTTTCTTTTTTGAGTGTCTTCTATTTGTCCATAAATGAACAATAAAGTTATTTAATAAGAAGTCGAGAGTTCTTTATAAACACATAAATAACTGATTTTATTTACGTTTCAAAATAAAAAAAATACTTCGATAACTTCACAAATCCGGTATCAATATTGCAAAACTCGAGCTGCAAAATGGCTTTTCGAATCGATTTTCGACATTCCGCATATATAAAGCAGAACAAACAATAAATGATGCTAGTTTTTCAACGCCATTACTCGAAGATATCACACATGGCCAAAGGGATAACTCTCGACTCTTTAATACTCGTGAAGATAATGGAAAACCCTACTTCTATCATACAAAGACAACATAAGATCTACAAAATACATGTTGCCTGGTTCAAATGATGTGTTTCAAAATGTAAGCAAAATTCATTTTGAAGTTCGAAAGTCCGGAGAACATACTTAAACGAGCAAAAGCAAAAAATCCTTTTTCAAAACTCAACTCCAATTCAAACCTGGAACTAGAAAACTGGGAGTTGAGCAAAAAAATATACAGGTTTTAACGAAGGATAGCGGCGTTTCAAAAGGGAATTTAGATTTGTTCACACGCGCCGTTTGTGGCACCTCAAATCAGTGGCAATATATTAGTAAGGTTTTATTTCAAGCTGTTACTTACAGTTTAATTTCATTTATATGATATTACGCATTTCAAAGCAAACGGAAATTATTAATATTTTTGAACAATTCATTAGAATCTGTTAATCGAAGAAAAAATTGGAAGAAATCTACGATAATTACAAAACTTTAGAATAGAAGCTTCTGATAGATTTTTCAGATGAATGAATATGTATTTCTCCTTCATCCAATAAAAAAGTCCTTTATTAAACTCCTAATTAAGCTCTCTATATAAATGCGCTTGATAAGTTGTCAAAGTGTCGAGCCAAATCAAGGCAGATCAACCAATCCAAATGCTGGGACATTCAGGCATTATCTTCACACAGTCCCGATTTGTCGCTTAAACCCACTGTTTGAAATATTATATTAACATAAAGGAGATAATTATTTGCTTTTCTAATTCACACCGCAAGGAGCGTGACCGCAACGAATGTTTTCGGTGTAAAACAGAATAAACTATGTTTAGATAAGTTTGAAGAAAAAATTTTAGTAATTTTGAAGGTTAAATTTAAACCATTGAAAGCGTAGGCGGTACAATACGTTAATTTCAAGATATTGATTCAGTTCCTTAGTTCCGGAACTTTTCATTGTCGTTGCTTAGATCGGAAATTTCATGGACGACAATTTGTATCTAAATGACATTTTCTTGCGCGGGCATGTGAACCTTCTTAAATCATCGTTCAAAATTTTGACCGCCAATACACCACCAGGTGGTGCCGTGGGTAAAATGAAATGCCAAAATTCTGACAATTAAAAAATAGGGAACTTTGGGGGTCTGTTTCGAGATATTCCGCCGGCCAAAATGATACTTTACCAAAATATTTTTGGTCTCTGTGTTTTTAAACACAGAAATGCAGGTGGGAGTTAAGGGCCAAAAATCCATATTGCCGTTGTTTGATAACAGGTTGTAAAGTGCAAGTCAAAATTTTTGCAGGATCTTACAAGTATTTTTTCAAGATGTATGTTCATCATGAACCTCAAAATTACTGTTGTTTCATATAACTGATAAACCGTTTCGCGACAGGAACCCTATGTGAACGACCTGCAAATTACTTATAAACTAACAATGAACAAATTCTGGCTGAAATATAAAAAATTTGGTTTCACCAGCAAATTCACCATCACCTGAAACCCTCTCAATAATTTTATTTGGATATTCAAAGTACCTTTAATGTTCAAAAAAGCTGGTTCGTAAAAATATCTTATTTCAAAACGTTGAGAAAAAATTTGCGCTTCAGTAATTAAATCACAGTTCGCCTTCTAAGTAGTAAAGCACCTTTTTTGAGAAAAGCGGTAAGGGTTGATGATCTACTGATAACGCACTGTACCCATATCATGATTTTATTCAGAAAGAAACTTTTTAAAAATTTCATTTTAAAGATTGTGTATACTATACACTGAATTCTGTCTATACATGTCCGCAGTAAATTTTGTATGCACAAAACTTGATGCCTGATTTTTTATAGCTATTACCTGCTTGGGCTTTTCAGCCAACATTTTTATCAAATTCGACTTTTGAAAACGATTTATCTCAATGCGTTCTTTGATATTACAAACTGACCAAAAATATTTAGGGAATAATACATTGACAAACAATGGTCCAAATTAGACCATACTTTTCAATTTTGTAACAAAAACTGAAAATCGAACAATTGCAGTGGTCTCAGAAAAAAAATAAAAAATGGTCCGATTTGGACTATTTTTTTATTTATTATTCACTGGATATTTGTGCTTAGTTTTAGCTATCTAAAACATAATCGGATGAGTCGTTTTCAAAACCCGAATTATAAAAAAAAATAATTATGGCTAAAAAAGTGGCAAAAAAGCCACAGGGTGATTTGTGGTGAATCCACGTTGTTAAATAGTTTCCCAGAATTTTTCCCATCTTTTTTATACGCATTGTGGAATTTTATCAGAAATTAATTTATTTTTCTCACTAGCCAGTTCGCAGCCGAGAAAATTTCAAACATTTTCAAATAATAATTTAACGTGAAATTTTACATTGATAACGAAAATGACTTTTGTTTCAAAAATATATAAACTGAATTCCGATTGGTTTAAATTTTAAACGATTGGAATCCAGAAAATTTATTTGCTTTTGAACTAATTTATTGTAATCATTATAAAGTTTTATCTATTTTTGAGCGTTTGAACTTATTAAATCCATAAAAATTTTAAATACTGCATGTACAGTATAAGCTGAATTGCTCTATAGCTCCGCTTATGCATTTTCCTTATAAAATAATCTCATTAATTTTGTTATTTCGATTTTAACTTAACAACAATGCACCAACGTTCAGATTTTAATTAGTTGAAATTTGAACCAATCAGAATCAATTATTTTGATAATAATTTTAATTGAATTTTTTTCGGTGATGCCGAATAAATATTGTGATTTCGGCTATATTTTCCACAGTGAAAATGGTCTTTTCTCCTCGAGTAAGCAAGAAAAGAACTTTCTTATCATGAATTTATCCTTTTCATTTGAAAATCTAGCATTTTGGAAAATTTTGAGAAAATTTTTTTCTTTTTTTTTCACATAAAAATTGAGGATTGGCCTCCTCGGATTTTTTAAATGTCTCTGATCTTTTATTATGGCCTCCGCATATGACAACCTAGATACAATGCTTCAAATGTGTCTTTAATAGTGATTGAGCCTTTCCTTAACTTGAATCTCGTCCCGCAGACCTTCTCCAAGATTTTTCCATACTAGTGCGCCTACCGTTGCGCTTGTCGTTGCGAGAACAAAATAGATCACGACTGAAAGTTGCATTAACAGTAAAATCATCATCATTGTTAGAAAGCACCTCAGCAAAATCGGATTTTTGTTGATTCCAGCCGTAGATCCGCGCACGTTCCTAACAAAAATGATTAAATATAGAAATTATAACTAAATTATAACTCGCAGGTTGCCGAAAGTAATAATATTTCTATTTTAAGATTTTTGAGCGTAAATAACGGGCTCGGCTAGGGTGTTCCCGTCAAAACAAATTTTTCTGATTTTTCTCAAAATAACCCTCTAAAGTCCAGGCAAAAAACAAGCAAAAATAATAGGAAATTTTTGCCTTTTCTGTGTTTTTCCAATATTTTTTTTCAATTAAAGAAAAAATGAAAACTTGAAGTTAAAACAGTATAGTTATATTTGCCCATTATTTTATAAGAACGTTTTGAATTTTATGTAATTATATCCCCTATTCACCTGTTTGTGAATATCCCGGCCCTAATACTTAGAAACACACTACGTTTCCTAATCAGGGCCGGGATATTTACATAAGTGTGAATATGGGATATTAATATATCTTGTCGAAATAAGCCTAGAAAAATAAACTTAAAACCTGGCTCTGATTGATTGAAATTTATATCAATCAAAATTGGGCCAAGACTTCAAAATTTCCAAAAAAATAAAAATATAACTTCGAGATGTTTACCAAATTTTACGTATTTTACAGCATTTGA
Source organism: Oikopleura vanhoeffeni (assembly GCA_004367855.1). Taxonomy (NCBI): domain Eukaryota; kingdom Metazoa; phylum Chordata; class Appendicularia; order Copelata; family Oikopleuridae; genus Oikopleura; species Oikopleura vanhoeffeni. Next base: position 407,599 of record SCLH01000313.1, on the reverse strand, counting down.
TTTTCTCAAAAATTGTTCAATGCAAATTTTTGAGCTGTTTGCGGACACCCTAAAGCTAGAACACGAATTAATTTGGGTCTTTTTTGATGAGATTTTGAGAAAATTATATATGAACATTTTCGTCTAACGTTGTGAAACGGGTCAAGTGTGCAAAGATTATTTACGAAAATAAAGATTTGTTCTTAATCAGCATATCGTCTAATTTTTTAGAAAAATATTCAAACTTTTGGGAAATTATTATCTTTCACAGTGAAAATACGTCAGCTCCGATAGGCTGTCCAAGTTTGTGCAAATTTTGAAGCGCAAACAATTCCAAATGATAAATTTGAGTGAAATTATGCCATGATAATTAAAACAAATGTTTTTTTCAAAATTTCAAGGTTTCGCCTGATTTGATTGGTCGAAATTTAAATGGATCAGAATCGAGGGTTTCAATTAATTTCAAGACTCAGATTTGGTGTTGTGATTTCAAATATATTAATTTCAAAATGTGGTCATCATCAAATTTTGTCTCGTTTCGCTGTAAAAAATTGATAAAATTACTATTTACGAACTTTGGTCAATAAATGTTTTGAAATAAAGATTTTTTTGCGCTATAGCGCAACGGTTACATTTTTTTATAATAGCTTGGATAAATTGATATGTATTTATTGCAAAATTTTCTCCACAATTTCAAAATTCATATCAAATTACCAGATAATAGTCTTAATTCATTTTTTAAGGAAAAACTGACAAAAGATTTCAAATATCATGGCTTTGATGCCCTGATTTTCTAAGTACAAAATAATTCTTTATTTTCAAAGAATTGAAATTTTTGATTTTTTGGCCTTCTTCTATTTCGGCCTCTCGCTGCCCATCCGATTGCATTTAATACTTCATATAATATGAATCATATCGCGTTCACTAGTATACATTAATGTTAAGTTTTTCACAAATTTTTGAGTCTTGAGAGACACAAAGCCTATTTGTCAGAGGATGTGACATAGGATATGTGACATAGAATATCATTATAAAATTTCAAAAATTGTACTGTCAAATGTGTCTAACAGAGCAGAGAAAATTTTGTCGTTTTGTCCACCTGAAAACGTGTCGTTTTGTGCATTTAAAATTTTTTAACCAACAATGCTTTAAAAAATCGAAAAATAGCGCTAGAGAGCTGAAAATGCAAAACATATTTGACAGTATTTAAACAAAATATTAAAACAAAAAAAGCTGAAAATTTTCTAAAGCTTTATTGTTAGCGTTAATCTGAGGGTCACGATTGTGCCATTTCACTCACAATTATTGCGTCAAAAAGGGTTATGGAAGTGATCAATTCATAAAGATTAAATTGAATAAGTTTTTATGCCACGTATTGTTCTTGATAAAGTTAGGCTTTTTATCTTCACTTCAAAATTTTGTTAACCAGTCAGTTGACCTACAGTCGCTGACTATAGCATAAGAAAATCGATATCATAACCTGCAAAAATGTTACGGTTGAAGATAAGGAAACGGGCTTTTGTCATAAATTTGCAACTTTTCATAAAAAATAAAACTATTATTTTATGACGTTTCTCGAAAACCTCGATTTAGGTGAGCCCGTTAAACCCGTGTACTGAGACAATGCAAATTGGCACTAAGTTTCAAGTCAGCGCGCCTGTTCTAAGACCTTTTTGTAGTAAAATGAATAGAAATTTACTAAAATTTAAAAAGCTTCAGTTGTGCAGAATTTTTATGTTTAAGTCCTGGAATTTATTTTTTGGCAATTACATCCTCAGTTTTCACGTTGACCGCGCTTTTTTCATTCTGCAAAATACTCGATGGTGATTGGCGAAGCGCGGTAAACGAGAAAACTAAGGCTGTATAATATTTGTTTCAACTCGAAATTGTGAAGATGAAATATATTTTTTTAAAATTTATGGTAGTTTGATTTCAAAGAAAATTGAAAGTGCGTTTTAAAAGATTAATTAATAACGTCATTGAACGTATAATAAATCAAATATATTTTTCCCGACCTAAGTTCATCTTGAAAATGCTTACTATCTCTAAAGCGTCCACTAATGTCGTCTTATTTATTCTCTTGAGTATGATTATGGGCAAGGATGCTTAATATTGGGACCGTCAAAGTTGATCGGTGTGTAATCACTCAAGCAATCACTAAGACAGCATGAGTCGGATTCGAACACGCGCTCTAGTAAGCATTTTTAAGATTGACTTAGATTGGGAAAAGGATATAGCGAGTTAATAATACCCACAGTACTGGTTAAGCTATTATTTAATTTCTTCTCAATATTTCGTTCTAACGTTTCGCTTTTATTTTAAATTTGTTACATTAAATTATTCTTTGATTATCTGTGTTATTAAATTATTTTTTAATTATCGCTATTATTATAAATTAATTCTTAAAATTAATTCTTTTAAAAAATATTTTTTAACCGTCTTAACGAGTTGTTAATCAAAAGTCAAATGTAATAATTTCATTTGATAGCAACGTTTCGATATCAATTTTCAAATTAATTAAACGTTTGTAAGTTCCGAAAATAGAGTTGGTTCTACTTAACCCGAGTTTTTTTTCAAAAATATTATTAGACAATATATTATTAGACAAATATTATTTGACAATTAATTTTCGAAACGTTGCTAAAATAAAATTATTATATTTTACATACTCATAACAGACGAAAGGTTCAATGGATATTCGAAACGTAGATAATCATTGAATTCAATTGAGTTCGACTCCCACTTATGTTGTCCTGTGATTGTCTTGGGTATGATAATAGGCAAGGGTGCTCGATATTTTGTGCGCCAAAGTTGATTGAATAAATAACTAACACAATCACTCAGACAAAATTAGTGGGATTCGAACACGCGCTAAAGATAGGGACCGAACCCTCAAACTTTCTGACTAAACCATAACAGTTGAACCGACTTATTTGACCTTACAGGGTTAATGTACCCAAAGGACTAACACGACTAATATAGTGGTTTAGCTTTGCGGACCTCCGCGCTAAATCCTTTTACCAACGGAACTCCATCTCAAAAACGTTTACTATCTCTATAGCGCGTGTTCGAATCCATTAAGTTGTCTACGTGATTGTCTGGGTATGATTATAGGCAAAGTGCTTGCTATTGGAAACCACTAAATTTGATCAATGTGTAATCACTTAGATAACATTAGTGGGATTCGAACTCGCGCTATACAGATAGTAAACGTTTTTGAGGTGAAGTTCCGTTGGTAAAAGCATATGAAACCGGCAATTTGAATTTCAAACTGGTATTTTCACCGGTTAAAATACCGGCAAAAAAATGTTAATTTTTTCTTTTCAAATTATACGCCTTAATTTTTTTCCCGTTTTTTGATTAACCCCCTAATGCGAAAGTGAGATTTTGGCGCGGTTCGCTCCCCAGCTATAGAGATAACCGTCATTTGCAAGATTCACTTAGGTTTGAAAAAAAATAAACTAACCGTTATTTTGAAATCGGACAGTCTGAGCGATTAATCATAGAGAATATACCGAAAATCCTGCAAATTTGTCGAAATTTATCACTACGTCACAAGAATAGAAAGTGACCTACTGCTGAAATCCGACGCATAGGCAGGATTTTCGATATATCTTAGCAATTTTAGAGTGTATAATTAGCGAGAAAAAAGCGATCAATTCTTTTTCGATGAATCTAAACATCTTCGAAAATTTCTGGCAAGTTGTTTATATCTAGTAAATAATATTTTAACATTGTTCTGAGAATCTCTAATAACAAAAACGCTATAGTAACCAAAATTGTTAACTTTTTCGCCATATTTTCTAACCAAGGAAAAGTCTGTTGATAAATAGAATAAGCTAAATTTTCCTGAAGTCCGTTTTATGTTTATAGTATGCGTTTTGCAAAATAAGGACAAAATATTTCTGTTCTAAAAACCAGAACTAAAAACCAGAATTTTCTCAATTGCTTGGACTTTGAATAATCCGCTGTATTCCCGTTGAAATATACCAACAAACATATACAAAACTTCTATTTGAAATCGTGCAGTTGGACAGACTTAGAAAAAAGTGCTAAATTACACTGGAAACTCAAAACTCATCAAAAGTCCGGCTTTTTGCTCAAGAATATTACTAAAAAAAAATTAAACACTTGAAAGGAGCGTTTAAGTTTTGTGCAAAAGTAACATATTTTATTGGATCGAAAGTGACTATTATCAATATTTATTTTTGTAGCGCTTCTTGTTCTTTGCTTATAGGGCTAGAGCTGATAGCTTGGTATAGGCCACAACATTTTTAAAGAGGTATCTGACAAAAAAATACAGTAAATACAATTTTTTTCCGAGATTTGTTGTATGAGTAGCTGATTAGCGCCCATCTAAGGAGAATCGACCAATCATGTCTCTGTTCTCTCTATTTTACTTGATTTTGTTTTTCTCGATAATTTAATTTACATACTGTACATTCTTAACAAAATTTCCAAAAAAAATTTCGGAAATTAAAAAAATGAACAAGAATCAAAATTTGGTGATCGGAATAATATCCGACTGATTCTAAAAATCATAAATTAATATTTGTTTCAAAGAAAGGAGATATCGACCTTAACAACTTTACCGAACAACAGCTGATTGTTGAAGGTAACGATTGTCAATTTATTTTGAATAATCCCTATTCACACTTTGTGGAATATCCCGGCCCTACTTCTAAAAACACAAACTTAGTTTACTTATCAGGCCCTGGATATTCTACATAGTGTGAATAAGGGATGTGCTTGTCATAACTTTTCGAGAAATTTGCTGCTCAAATGAAAGGCTTATAATTACTTTGGCAGCCAAAGTTTGGCTTCTCAGTGAAAGTACAACCGCTGTACATAACTCATTTGTGTCAAAACATCAAACAATCAGATTATTTGGATTTAATGTGAAATCAAGAATGAGTAATTTGCGTAGGTTGTGATTAAACTGCCGAAAAGTCGTGGTAATTTGACATCATTGATGTTTAGAAAAATTTCACTTGTGACGAGCATTTTTTTGATACGATTGAAACTTATTTTATTTCTTCATTGTTTATTTTTAGATTTAAACAATACTTTGTCTGTTTTGAAGATATAATATAATTTAATCTTTTAAACCGAAAGAATAAAAATAATATTTCTGATATATTAATTACAGCTGAGCAAGAATATTTTTAGAAGGCGGAAAATAATACTTCAGGAATCCATAACAGCGAAATAATTACTCACAAAGTTACACTGGTTTCCGACTGATGTTAATCAATGAGATCTTGGCTGACTTGTTTGATCAATAAATAATCTCGACCAAAAAGCCGGATCGGTCCTCGGGTTCATAAATTTCAGGTTATTTTTAATATTTTCTAAAAAGTTGCTTATTTCAACAAAATTGATTTTGAAATTTTACCTCAGCTGAGTTTGCGTAAATTCTAAAATCACGTTGTAGAGCTTTAAAATTCTCAACAAATAAAATTTGGTTGTGATAATTTGGGTTAAATAATACAAAGTTTCTTATCATCCTAAACAATACTGATCTTGGAAACATCGCCCTGTGGTCACTTCTCTAACCTACGAGATGAGCAAAAAGTTCGTTGATAAATTTGTACATCAATGAGCGTCCGTCATTGGCTAACAACTTTCGTCCACGAACCACGCTCATTGGTCTAAAAGTTTCGCAACGAACTATCTGTCCGAGACCACCTGGTATCTTATTGTCGAAATTTTAAGTTCAAAACATATTTCTCGAGTGTTTGGCTCGTACAAAGCTAAGATAGAGTCTCTCACATGATTTTCAAAGAATAAACTTAATTGATAAGAAATGGGTTAATAATGATAATCAAATCGAAACGTTAATCAAAACACAAATCTTTCAATTATCTTATTTATTCAAAATATGTTCGCATCATTTTCAATGCTTTGCTACCGTGAACTCAGTTACACGTGTATGACCGACAATAATAAATTGGAAGGGAATTCAAGGAAGTACACTGAGTAATATTTTATTTATTTGACGAAACTACGGCTTGATTTGTCAGATTATTTTCGAATCAAAACGTTTCTTTTCGAAAATTGCGATTTGTTCTCACTCTGAAGATACAATTAAGCGGAATACATCAAAAAAACTTATTATTTGAAAAAAAGCTCTATTTTGGTCACAAAAAACCCGAAAAATATTTTAGTTAAAGTTTTTTAACGAAAGCCACCCAGGGTAGTCCACCCATCTCATGACGATAACGGGAAAACCGTAGATGATATCGAACAGTTTTTTGTATTCAACTGTTCAGAAAAAGCTCACTAAAAAATCCGCTGAAAATTAAAGTTTTTATGTTTGTTCATTCGTATATTACGATTGTCTACACATTTACTACTTGCACTATATTTTTATGAATTCCTGAAAGAAAAAAACGAGTTTTGATTTTTCCTCAAATTTACACAGTACCTGTAATACTGAAAATGCTTTTATCTTAAATCCCGGAAAAGGAGACTATTTTAGTAAATCAAGCTAAAATTTTGGCTTGATTTACTAAAATAGTCTCTTCTTCCTGGATTTAAGATATAATAGATAATTCATTTCTTTTTGAAATGAACTATTTGTGAAATTAAGTAATAATTATGTCTAAAAAACAATAAAAAAATATATATAAAAGAAATCCGGTTACCAGTTAACAGGTATTCCTAATGAAATAAAAAATGTCCATTCCGTTTTTCTAGTTGACAGTTGAGTGCAATAAACTGTTGATCTATGGTCTCCCGTTATAGTCGGGAGAAGATTGGCTTCCTTTAGAAAAAACTACCTATGGTAATGTTTTTAGCTGACCCCAATAGTTTTTTCGGCTTTTAACTGCAGCTAACAAACGACACTGACTGAAAGCTTTAGCTCAAATCTGACAAACCCTGTTCCCAATCAAAGTTACTCTCAGTAGAAAATAGACTGTCTACACCGTTAACATTTAAGCTTTCAAAAACAACTCATTCGACGAGTAAACTGGTCCAAATCGGACCAGTTTAACTTGTTTTTAAAAAACTTACAATACCTCTCAAATGTTTAAAAATGAAAACAAAAAATGGATTTGAAGCTTTCTTGATTTTTATCGGCATAATTTTGGTGGTCTTGAGTTTTTTAAAAACTCAATCAGATTGCATATTTCAAAAAGACGAAATGTGAACAGTTTTTTGGTTGGGAAAACGTTATTGTAATTCCGAAATGCAAGCATTATTCAAGAATTTCCAAGTTTTTATGAATACCCTTTTTCCAACCTGAGCTCAGCTGAGTGGATCTTGAAAATGAGGGTTAATTCTATAGCGCGTGTTCGAATCCTATTAATGTTGTCTTAGTGACTGTCTTGGGTATGATAATAGGCAATGGTGCTTGATATTGGGAGTGCCACAGTTTAGTGGTGCATTATCACTTACACTAGGCAGTCACTTACACAATCACTTAGACAACATAAGTGGGATTCAAACACGCGCNNNTATTTGTAGAAAAATTCCAGCAAAAATGATGGATAATCCCTACAAATGAGGACGAACTATAAATAAGGACATTCGGTGAACGACGGGATGTTTATTTTGAACTTATACACCGTACATCGAGGACTCTCGAGCAAACAAAATCTACTCGATGATAAAAAACATTGAGACCTAGGGTAGTATTGGGGGCTCGAAATTTTTCTTCAAAATCTTCACTCCGGAAATTTAAAGAATTATAGGCCACGCACTCGAAAAACTTTTGGTTACATCGATGACGGCACATATAAGCTAGTTTTTAGCCACAATTATCATTTAATTCGGCTTTTGAAAACGACCGATCCGATGAAGTTGTTAGATAGCTCACACTGAGCACAAATATTTATTGAATTAAAATTTTTGAAAACATTTGTCCGAATCGGACCATTTTTTGATTTTCTCTGAGATTACAGAAATTTTTTAATTAGCAGTTTTTCTCCAATAAGAATTCGAGAAATCGAGAGTCTGATTCGGATTATTTTTTTAATTTTTTTGAGTAAATTTGATCAATTTGAGCTTTCTATGAACCCAATCGGATGAGTCGGTGTTCGTAGTCAAATTTTTTGAAAATTTTGGCTAAAAAACTGGCTAATATGTGCCAGGACGCCCCGTCATCCATATATATATATTTTTTAGAATGAACAACCGTTAAAAAAGACAGCAAANAGGGAAAGTATAGACTATTTCACGATGCGTGGGCGGCGGTCAACTGCCTTTCCTGTTGCTCACAGAGTACTGGACAATGGTTTGCTGCGTTTTTCACTCGATTGTTCATTCTTTAAGGGATATTACCCACCTAGTCCTTATTTTATATGATTATTTTTTCCGATGGATTTCGAAAGTAATTATGGTTAACTAAATTTGAAACAAGGTTTAGTAATGATTCCGCATGCTTAAAAAACGTCTCGGAATCTTATATCAAAACCGAATACGATACAAAATTTTAACCAAGCTTAGAGGGGTTAAGGAGGTGGTAAGGGTATGATTTTTTGGTCATTTTCGACTTTGATCAATTGTGAGAAAGCTAAATTTGATAAAAAAATTAAAATGATGGTTTTGGAAACCTTAGACAATTTCACGCAATAATTGACTACAAAAAATAATTTCGTCATTTCGTTCTGGCAGTAGAGAGCAAAAAATATTCAAAAAACGACGATTTTTCGATGTCTATCACCTCCGTCAATATCCCCTATTCACACTTTTGTTAATATCCCGGCCCTGATTAGGAAACGTAGTGTGTTTTTAAGTAGTAGGGCCGGGATATTAACAAAAGTGAATAAGGAATATTATGAAAGTTAATTAAATAATAACAATTGAAGCAAAACTGCCTCCCTAATGGCATTAAAGAAATATTTATCCACCTTAATTCTGACTATACAAATTTTTACGAACTAAGATAAATCTCTCTGATAAGCTTTCTCTCGCTGTTTCCTAAAATATATAATAGCAACTATAATATAACAATATATAACTAATAAACAACTATAATAGCAACTATCAATGTTTCGACTTTCGATCTCTGAAAATGACTTATTTGAACGTTTATTATGAATGTCTGACTGCTCTGATTTTGTTTATCTCGTTTTATTTTATTTGAAACGTAAATGCGGGAATTTGAGAGTGTAGTAGTTTCAGCCATGACGCTCTAGATAGTGACACAATAAGACACGCGTATCCTACGCGTTAAAAAATAACCAGAATCCTTATCATTTAACAAAACGTGCTAACTAGACTATTCACAAATTTGATAATTAATGTCAATTTTTAATCATCTGAAATCGCTGTGCTCATAAATTGAGAAGTATTAATATACGTTTAACACATGCAGAATAAATGTCAAAACCCTGCAAATTTTTCTCCTTTCTGTGATAACACTGAAACATTTGAAAATGCTCAAAAAACGTTTCCCCCGATAAAATTATTTTGTATTTCTATGTTACCCATAAGCGTTAGTATCAAGCCAAAAGCAATAAAGCATTCGTCAAAAAGCATCTGAAATTGATCATCTTCTTCCTTCTGTTGGAGGAGGTACCCTATGGTCATCAGGGCGATTCCAATCACCACGAACATCATATTGATCATCACGAATAACCATTGTTTTGCATTCATTCTAGTGCTGTCTAATTTCGGAGTCATTAACCGCAGTTTTGAGATGAAAAAAACACTAGAAATATGGGTTAGAAAAATGTTAAAGGTTGTTAACAAATGTGAAAAGCCATTGGAAATCTTAAATTTAGTGTTGTTCTAAAAAAGTTGTAAAAAAATAATGAAAATAAATCAGAAAACATGATTTGATTGAGGCACTTTTAAAGAAAAAAATTAATAAGCAAGATGATAAGAAAGAAATATCGCGCGAATTTCAAAAGGCGTCGAGACTCAAGGTGATTACATACCATGCTTTTCAACAATATGCTTTCAATTTAAGTTCAAATCACCGAAAGTCTCGACAAATAACTTTTCGTCGCAATACTACTTCAAACTGGGTGCATATTTTTTATTTTGGTCAAAATCTATGTATTTGCTTAAAACAGACGGACCACGATAATTGACCTGTATATATGGATAACCGACCAGAGTACATTTGATTCTGAGCATTTGATTGGTTTAATCTGACCAATGAAATCGGCCTATACCGTAATCCGGGGTTTTGATTGGGTGCTAATATCTTGCGTTGTTTGTATCATTCAAATATTTAGGCTCTGTACTCTGAGGGTTGGTAATCCATATAACTTATAAGCCGAGGAACTATCGAAATATTTCGTGAATTGTTCTAAAAATGCAACTTAGGTCTCTGATTACTCTTTTGATATTCGTGTCGGAATTCAATTTATTATTAGTTATGGCATCACTAAACTTAGTTTCTGCAGAAGAATGAATCTCTTAACTAGTCAAAAAAGGAGTTCCAGCACAAATATGAATGCTGAATATGAATGCTGAAACTCGCCATGAATCGACTACCGGCTCAAATAGTGGAACAGAGACCCTTACTAATTTTGACTATTTTTTTTAATAAATATAATAAAATCTACAGCCTGAGTTTTCTCTTTTACTGTGTTTTTTTCCGCAAAAATACGTGATGGTGATCGGTCAATATCCGGAATACCTGTATCTAATTGGTTTAGTTTTGCGGAATAAAAAAAAGCAGTGAATGAGAAAACTCGGGCTGTTATTCTAACTGCGCGTTCGTAATGAGAAAAATGGGCGTGCTGACAACAAAATCCCAAATGTAAAAAATTTGCTTAAAATCGAGTTAGCATTTTAAGATCGTTATGATTCCAAGTTCAAGGTTCTAAAGCTGTTTGGCGGTTGTTTAAGCGGTTTCTAATGCTGTATTAGTAATAGTAAACCCAAAACTCTCAAGTACAGTATTAGAAAATCAATTCTTACAGACTAATTCTGTAATAGAATAAGCTTATAAGCCTTCTGATTGAGTCATAAATTGTCACGGAAAGTCGGTTATTGATATATCGATAAGTGCCCCCTTGACTTTTATAAACTTCAGGACGCGTCATATCTAATACGGGGTTCTCTGGTCGTTTTTTTGCCACTTTTTCAACAAAAATTTCTGTATAATATAAATATAAAAAATAAATTGTAAAAATGGTTTGAATCAGGGCATTCAAATTTTTTTAATCAAAACTGACAATAAAAAGATTTCATGAATCACAGAAAAAAAACGAAAATGGTCCAATATTTCTGCTCAGTTTGAGCGATCGAAAAACTTAATCGGATGAGTCGTTTTCAAAAGCCGAATGATATAAAAATGCGGGCTGAAAAAGTGGCAAAAAACGACCAGAGGACCCCGGTATGATTATGATTAAGCTAAGGGCTGGATTTACAACGCGAACCATGAGATAAAAATTCATTTACGCTCGGAAATTTGCGTTTTTTCAATATTTTTGACGAAAAATTATTCTTTAAAAATCCAACCAAAATTTCTATGATAATTAACTAGGTTCGAAAAAACATACAGATGTTATTGAAAATTTAATTGTTTTTTTGATATGAAATTCGGTTTAATTAACGTTATACTTTGAGAACTTTTTCTCTCAAATCAAGTCGACAGTCTGTCATCTTTTTTTAAAGTGTGTTACATGATTGCTCGAAAAAAATGAGATAGATGAATAGAACAAAAACCGTATTTGTCAATTGATGTTCAGGCGCGCACTCTTTTGCGAATCAATAATCTCCAGATCCTTCACGTTTTTTCTTGAGCAACGATTTTACAGACGGCAGTATTTTAATGTTTTTGATTTGAGAAAAAAGGCTGCATAGTTAGGGTTACGCATAAAACAGCATAATTTGACCAACAGATGACGAAAAAAAATATTTCAAATAATTCTTTTTTTTCATGCTCTTTCTTCTGGAGAGTTATTGATTCATTCTTTTCGATCTTCACTTTAGATTTCAGTTTCTACCTGCGCAACCCTATGCATGGTAAATGAAGTTTTGATTTCGAAAATAAAACTGAGTGTTTTCGTATTCGTATCATTCTTGAAATCATAATTTGAAAAACATACGCACTTTTCTTTGAAATTTGTCATGCTCGGTAATCAACTAATCAAAACCGACTTTTTAAGCAAAAAACCGAAAAAAAATTTCAAAAATTGGCAGCAACGTTTTAATGCCATGAATTTTTTCAGTTTTTCCGTTGACATTCACCGAAGAGTGCCTCAACCAGTCAACCGAAAACTTGGTGTGTCTGGATTGAGGCGCAGGCAATGTATAGGATGAATAAGGTCACTATTTTTAGGGATCAAATTGGATATTTAAATGTGATTTTAAGATCTATTTTCATTATTTTTGTAACAAAGTTAATGGCTTTTAGATTTGGGCAATAAAAACCTTAAAAATCTAATTTTTAAGGTTGGGCAGGCTAAAATATACCGATACAAACCTTTTGACGAAAGATCAAATAATGAGATGAACTGAATTTAACCATAACCGCGATTATACATCTGTCTGTATCACTTGTCGAAAATGAACAAAAATTTCATGAACATATTTGTTCGATCAAGAATTTTCTTATCTAGTCTGGTCAGGAACATTTGTTCAGTGTGGTTCGCAAAGCATATGATAGGTAAAGATAACCTGCTCATTATTCGATTTTTATGGAAAATTTTATAAAAAAAGCAACAAAAATTTGGAAAAAGGATACAGGGGAGGCCCATTATCGTAGAATTTAATACCCTACCGAGCAAAATGAAATTTAAGTTGTAAAGAGTAAATTTGGGAAATTAAATCATGAGGATGACGTCATTCATGACGCCCACAAATTATTTTGTAATAAAAATCTCAAAAATTCCGGCGATATTGGCACATTCGGCGATATTTGCACTGGAAGTATTTGAGCTTAAAATCGTGAAATTGCGTTGGTTTTACGGCGATTTCGGCAAATTGGGCGATAATGGCCCCCTGTATTGAAATTTTAAATAAAAAATGAATAAAATTAAAATTCTGCTTATTTAAGACTCTTCTCTTTGATAAGGGTAAACACAAGAATTAGAATATAACTTCCAGTTATATCAGCTCTCATCCTCATACCGAAAGTAAGGGGGTTGTTGCCGGTAAAACAAATATTTTGAAACAATGCTGATAAGCTAACTTGACTCAGAAAATACGATGTGTGATGGATTCGTGAAAATTTAAAAATAGGTTCTTCCGCTAGAAGGCGATAAAGTGGTTTATCCAAATATTGTTGTATGACTAAAATTTTACAGTTTATGACCAATTTAATTAATATTTTATCAAGCGTCGGCCTCAAATCATAATATCACATTTTCATCAATTTTTCTTGAAAAAAAAACAGTAGGTTGTCTCTCTAGATTTTAAACTGAACGTGGAAATAACAACAAACGATTCGGCGTGGTGAACTTTGTAATGACGATTTTCTCAATCAAAGGCTTTATCTGTACACAGTATGAGCTAGAGCGTTAAACTTTATTCACTTTTTGGCGCCTCACGTGTACAAAAATCTTTAAGGTTGACAATAAATTCATTTGTAAATTACCAACGTCAAATTTCTTGGCGTTGCCTGGAAACCGAAGTCATATAACTTGACTCGTAATCAAATTCTTAAGAGAAGACCTACTGTATTTCATAAAATATCAAAAATAAGTTTGATACAATTAAATTTTATTATTACCGGTTGACGTTTAATTGGATATTAATTAAATTGAGCATCAAGATCAAATTCGCTCAAATTCACTACTGCAGTTTCTGTCTATTAAGACATGTGAGATTTTCCCAAATTGTCCTTAGTAAAATTAAGCACACATATTTTTCTTAAAAACCATAATTTTTCCAAAAAAATATAGAATTTTTTTTACGAAAAAGAGGTGTTACATAAAAAGTTTGGTAAAATATGCCCTTGAAAGTTTTCGAAAGTGTCCTTATAGAGGGACGGACCAAAATCAAAAAGCGTAGGTTTTTTCCATATTTTCCCCCGATAATCGTTATAGACAGAAATCACAGTAGTTAAACGCTACTGGGAGAACATATTTTTGGAATACGCAGAGTCAATCACCGATCGTTCTAATGAATAAATTAGTTACTGAACAAGTTTTCAATTTACTTTTTCTAGCGGACACTGTAGAATTTTTTAAAGAATAACTTTATTTAATTTTGTGTTCATGTTTATTACCCTACTAAGTGGGGGTTGAGGAAAAAGTTCATATTTTTTTCAAAATATGGGTTGAAAGACAAGCATACTTCCCGTCCAAAATGAAAGAAATGGTTATGTGGTTTCACAAATAAAACTGACGACCGTCCCAAAGAAAAACGAAATTTGCGAGAAAAATGATCGCAAAGCTCACGCAAAACTTGTTACATCTTTTAAATGCCGTAATTTTCCGTGTAAGAGCTGTTTTTCACAAAATTAACGATCGTTTTGACTAGATAAAGCAAGCTGTGGAAGAAAAACATGATTAATAACCAACCTCTAAATGTCTCTCGAGTTAATTGACGTTAAAAACAGTTTATGACGATTTGAGCAAAAAGCTTGCTTTATGTGCGAAATAATCGAGAGTACTTAAGTTAAAATTTTAATTAAAAGAATTATCTTAAAAGAATTTTCAAAATAAAATCGAACGATTTTTATTCTTGGAGACATGTTTTTAAAGATAGGGTGCCCGAGTAACAAATAAATAGTTGATATATTAGTTTTTTTTGTTGGTAATTAATCAGAAAATTACGGACCTAAGGTATTTTTTAGCGCTAGAAATTTGGCCGAAAAATAGTTTTTGGTCTGACCACCCGGTGGCGCTGTTTTAGGTGATCAAAACCTGGTTCCGATTTTTTTAAAAATTAAGGCAATTGCATATCGGATTTTTCCATCGCCAATATTTTTGGGCACCTTCATTTCTGGTGCTAAATCACGTGGAAATTTTCGATTATTTTATGTCAGATATCAAAATGGACACCAGAAACAGCGACATCAAGTGTTTGCACCAAAAAATATTTTTGACAAAAATTGTCACCGCCAAAAACTTCCATGGTTCTTATTTTCCGATTCGTAGTTCTTTTTATCGGGTAGCTGATTTTTGCACGGGCGTCCTATCCATAGAGTAAAAATTGGCGATAATGTAATCTCACCGGGCGGATTTGATTAAAATTGCCATTTTAAGCTATTTTGACACAATTTGTCGGAACTGTAACCAAATTTTGTAAGTGCGGGGAGAGTCCCTTATACACATGTGTTTGAAATCCGGTTTGAACGGAATTATTTTTGCGGTCACATTATGGGCAATAATGTAACTGAATGTAATTTCTCAACTCCGCTTTTGCTATTTGGTCTTCGGTATACTAAAAATAAAGAGGTTAAAATTAGAACTGAATTTGTGCAACAGGTTGAAAAAGCATGACGGGTAAATATCTAATTTGTTTTGATATCGGTTTTGAACGTAATTTTTGATGCATACAGTAGGTGACATACTAAAATGAATGAATTATTGCCCCTTTTTATTGCCAAATTAAAATTATGTCAAACATGTGAAAATTTGAATTCTAAAAATTATTACTGCATTCTGACATTTTGATGATGTGACGAAAAAGTTGAGGGGTTGATGGTGAAATTTATCAGAGGATATTCAATTTTTTGTAATTCTGCATGATAATGGTAGTTTTCATTGGAGAGCAAAAAGTTCGCTTGAGGTTGACCTTGAGTGTTGACCAGTTTTTGCTCTCTAGCGACCTATCAGTACATTATTAACCCATAGTTGCTTATACGTTCATCAGAAAGTCGACCCTTCCGATTCTTGAGGGGTACTTTCAAGTCTATACGATGAACTTGAGATTGACTTTGTACTTTGACCGGTCATTAGAGGTCAAATATTGGTCGCCGACCCTCAATCAGAAAAACGGCTAACCGAAAACGCTTAATTTTTACCGGCCAAAAAATCAGCCTTCTAGCACATCATACGACTTCGCTAGAACTGGATTCCAGACTACCTGTAAAATCACGAAAAATTGACCGAAAAATCAATTTTTTTTAAAAAATTTTTAAAGAACAGAAAAAATCCTTCATCTTAAAATGAGCAAAAAAAAATTCTCTACAAGAAAGCTTAAGGGGGTCGGTGCATTTTGACAGATACGGATATGGGCTCTTGATGACAAACTTTTCACTGGATTTATATACTTTTCTCAATATACCACCAAAGTAATCTTTCATACTCCAGGCAACTTTTGTGACTAAAGAATTTTGAGTTATTGCTTTTTAAGAAAGTTTTGAGTTCGAATTAGACTTTTCGAGTTCCACAAATTATGAGAAATTTTTGAAAAAAGTTCCGAGTATTATTAAAAAATGCCTCATTTTTTTTATCAAATTTTTATTACAGTATTTGTTTCAAATCTATGTAAAAAACTCTTCAAAATGGCCACTTTAACTTTTCGCGTAGGTGACCACATATTTTTATATGATATTTGAAAATCATATGACATTTTTTTGTGATTTTCGGTCGAAACTAGTTGAAATTTGAAATTTTCTTCATTTCTCGTTCAAAAATTTAAAACTTTTTTTATGGAATCCCAGCTGAAATATTGGGAAGCAACTTTCACTAATTTCAAATATGTCCTCGTTTGTCTTTGCTCTTGTTATACTCTGAATCGATCTTTTGAAGTAAACTACGGTTTGGCAGAAGTCCATCGAAGCCCTCTTTATCAGAATTAAGAAAATTATCACACCCAAACTTGCCAAATTGGTGACGACCCATCAACCGTTTAAATGTATTCATTAAGTCATGAAAAAAAATATTCTTTGGATGTGCTAAAATTTCGGTCTTTCGTCTTTTTTCAACAATTTAAATTTTCGATTTTGACATAAAAATCGTATAAACTAAAATTAAATAAATTTTAAACGGTGGTCAAGACCATTTTTTAGAGCTTCTAATAAAAAAAAAATTTACTGTTATTTAGACACCTTTGATAGAAAACGCGCGTTTTTTGAGTGTTTTTTCAAAAGACGATTTATTAAGTCAAAATGATCGATCTGACAAAAATCAGATCATACAAAGTGAGCTAAGGAGGAGGACACGTTAATCCGCCAAAAAAATTAATTTTGAACTGGAATTCATTCGGCATTTGAAATTGACTCATCTGATTTGATTTCTAGACGGCTCAAACTGAACACAAATATTTGGTGAGTAATGAAATTAGAAAGAATTGGTTCAAATCCGAATTATTTCTTCTGAGATAACTGAAATTATTGAATTATAATTAAATAATTTAAATTATCTCCGAAAAAAATAAGAAATAATTCGATTCGGACCAATTATTTTTGATTTTATTATTCACTAGATATTTGTGCTCGGTTTGAGCTATCTAGAAACTAAATCAGATAAGTCATTTTCAAATGCCGAATGAATTCCGATTCAAAATTAATTTTCTTGGCGGATAATTTTTTGGCGGATTAACGTTCCCTCCTAAGAAGTTCCAAGTTACGGTCTAAAAAATTTTCCACAATGTTTAAAGAGACTGAAAGTTTCCCATGAAGCGAAAAAAGATGAAAAAGTGCAAATCTGCCAAAATGCACCGAACCCCTTAAGGGGGTAGGTGTCGTAATCTGGTACCTTTCAATCACGCCTCAGAACAAATCTAGGGCAGTTGTGAAAATTCTGAGGATACTTGTTTGTAGATCTAGCCTTCGTCTGACGATTACACATCTCAAAGTCAATCTTGTTACATCACACCACCAGGTGGTGAGTCTATTCTAGAGCACTACACGGTTTTTTAAAAATCTATCTTCTTTTAGACCCCACATACAAAGCGTCTGAAAATTTACACAGAGTACGGGAAGAGTGAGGTTACTAATATGTTTGTTCCATTTTTTTGAATTTCGCTATTGAATTTTCTAGAATCACTTTTGAACGCCGATTTTTACAATTTTTCGTCTTCAAAGTGATACTTCTCCTAGACGGATGTTCAGAATAAGACCGTTTTTTCGACTCAGGTAGATNAAAAGCATGACGGGTATAAATATCTAATTTGTTTTGATATCGTTTTGAACGTAATTTTGATGCATACAGTAGGTGACATACTAAATGAATGAATTATTGCCCTTTTTATTGCAAATTAAAATTATGTCAACATGTGAAAATTTGAATTCTAAAATATTACTGCATTCTACATTTTGATGATGTGACGAAAAAGTTGAGGGTTGATGGTGAAATTTATCAGAGGATATTCAATTTTTGTAATCTGCATGATAATGTTAGTTTTCATTGGAGAGCAAAAAGTTCGCTTGAGGTTGACCTTGGAGTGTTGACCAGTTTTTGCTCTCTAGCGACCTTTCAGTACATTATTGACCCATAGTTGCTATACGTTCATCAGAAAGTCGACCCTTCCGATTCTGAGGGGGTACTTTCAAGTCTATACGATTAACTTGAGATTGACTTGTACTTTGACCGGTCATTAGAGGTCAAATATTGGTCGCCGACCTCATCAGAAAAACGGCTAACCGAAAACCTTAATTTTTACCGGACAAAAATCAGCCTTCTAAACATCATACGGACTCGCTAGAACTGGATTCCAGACTACCTGTAAAATCACGAAAAATTGACCGAAAAATATTTTTTTTTAAATAAATTTAAGAACAGAAAAAAATCCTCATCTTAAATGAGCAAAAAAAATTCCTACAAGAAAGCTTAAGGGGGTCGGTGCATTTTGACAGATACGGATATGGGCTCTTGATGAAAAACTTCACTGGATTATATATTTTTCTCAATATACCACCAAAGTAATCTTTCATACTCCAGGCAACTTTTGTGACTAAAGAATTTTCGAGTATTGCTTTTTAAGAAATTTTAGTCGAATTAGACTTTTCGAATTTCACAAATTATGAGAAATTTTTGAAAAAAGTTCCGAGTATTATTAAAAATAACTAAGAATTTCCATACGGACAATTTTCATTTGTCGATATTTCGCTTAAGCCATCTTCGGGACACGCAAAAAAATAACAAGCGTGAACAGAAATAGTAAATTTCTAACATTTACCTTTAATATACCAATAAATATACCTAATTTAGAAATTTGTAATAAACAAAACAGGGTTGTGTTTTAGGATTCAGAAAATTTTAATGTTTTTTAGAAATTAAGTCACCAAAAATTTGCACGCGATTTTGCGAAATTTTTTGGGTGCCTGTTATTTCCTTAAAAAACATTAAGAATTTGCTAGAATTCCTGAAAAAACAACCTGTTTTGTTTATTTACAAATTCTAATAAAGGATATTTAATATATTTTCTGTTAGTTTCTTCAGTTGTCCTGAAATGCATAAAGCCAAATATCGACAATTAAAAGATTACTATGAATTTAATTATATAATAATCTCCAAAAAAAGAATTATTATTTAAAAAGATGCCTTATTTTTTCATCCAAAAATTTTTTTTTGACAAAAGGTACATTTTTGTTTTTCTTTCCCAAATTCTATGGAAAAAAAACTAAACTTCAAAATGGCCGCACTCTTAGCTTTTCGCGTAGGGGGACCACATTTTTGTATTGTATATGATATTTGAAAAATTATATGACATTTTTTTGTGATTTTCGGTCGAAACTATTTGGAAATATTTTGAAAATTTTCCTCATTTCTCGTTCAAAAATTTTAAAACTTATTTTTATGAAATCCTTAGCTGAAAATATTGGGAATGGCAATTTTCACTATATTCAAATATGTTCTCGTTTGTTTCTTTGCTCTTGTTTATACTCTGAATCGTATTTTTTGAAGTAAAACTACGGTTTGGCAGAAGTCCATCGAAGCCCTCTTTAATCCAGAATTAACAAAATTTATCACACCCAAACTTGCCAAATTGGTGAACCGACCCATTCACCGTTTAAAATGTATTTCATTTAACTCATGAAAAAAAATATTTCTTTCGATGTGCGAAAATTTCGGTTTTTTTCGTCTTTTTTCAACAATTTGAATTTTCGATTTTGACGTAAAAATCGTATAAATTGAAATTAAATAAATGTTAAACGGTGGTCAAGACCATTTTTTAGAGCTCCTAATTAAAAAAATATTTTACTGTAATTTAGACACCTTTGATAGAAAACGCACGTTTTTTGAGTGTTTTTTCAAAAGACGATTGATAAAGTCAAAATAATCGATCTGACAAAAATCAAATTATACAAAGTGAGCTACTAAGAAGTTCCAAGTTACGGTCTAAAAAGTTTTTTCCACAATGTTTGAAGTGACATAAAGTTTCCCATAAAGCGAAAAAAAATGAAAAAGTGCAAATTTGCCAAAATGCACCGACCCCCTTAAACACATTCAAAGCGATTTTTTAGTTTATAAATTCCTTATTTCAAATTGTCAAAGGTTAACGTGTAAAATACAAATCGGAGACATTAGCTTAGATAAATATTGAGAATTTCACGAACAGTTTTAAGGTTCAGGATACTGTTCACGTTCACACGTACGTTATCTTCTGTAAATTCAGTCAAGTAAAGTCAGTCTTATAATTTCACAATATCATATTGTGATCATAAAAAAAAGTTCTGAAATTTTAACGACTGAAACCATTTCTAAAATTTTTATTGACCCATTTTACCTTGAACATAAAAATAAGTTATAGAATTTAAAACGAATTTAAGAAGTTATTATAAACTTGAAGGTGAAATAGTTTAATGAAAAATTTTGAAATCGTCTCAGTTGATGAAATTTCAGAAATAAATTTTGTTTTCCGTGATCCTTAAGCTTTTGAAGTACATATAAATCCAAGTGCAAATTTAATATAAGTCTTAACTTCTTCATGGCCAGATTATTAATTTGTAGAAAGTGCTTGCAATTAAAAATCCACTTTCCCCTTAACTGACCTTTAAAATTTCCACTTTGTTTAGAATTTATTTTCACGTTTAACGTGGTGTCTGAATAAAATACCATTCTCTGTATTTATCTCTACCAGATAGAGTCAAAAATGTTTGAATTTTCGATTGTAAAAGGCCGTAAATTCCTTGGGTGTCAACGACACGAAAGATCAATTCAAGGTCTTAAATATTTAGGGATCGTGGGAGGCTGTCACTCGTCTCCCTTGGTCGGAGAAAAATATTCGAAATATTCTGATGCAAAAAATTTTTACAAAATTATTAAAAAAATTTGAATTTAATAAAAATATCCATCAGTAAATCCGAATATCTTATTAATCTCTTCATTTTTGATCAGATCGGTAACATTTGTAGTAAAATGCATAAGTGATGACTAGGGTTCGGACCGGGGAAAATTTGAACCTTTAAACGACTGAATTCAACTAAATGAAAATTAATACTGTATATAAAATTTGAAAACTAAAAAAATTATCAAAAAAAACTTACGAGAAAATTTTGCGGGGATATTTAGGTTTAAATGTTTAAATTGTAGATTTTTTATATTGCGCAACCTTGCGCTAATCTAAGATTATTTTAATCATAAAAATGAGCATATTTCGGACCAAAAGAGCAAAAAAAATTGCGTTTGGTTACGTAACGTAAACGTTATTTACGTTTGGCTAAATTAATAAAGTTATTTTTCTTGAATATTTGAAATTTTCGAAGGTTATTTAGTTGATTTTATGAAACGTCAAAAGTGCATAATAAATTTATACTAGTAGTGGAAAATGAAAATTCTAGTATGGAGATTTAGTGTCATGTCAAATAACCGAATGCTTGCACTCTCATTATCAATGACTCTTGAAAAACGCATACAATAAAAATTTTTAATTTTTGTTAAAAAACAATTGTCGGCTTGTGAGGGTATTCAGATTACAGGCTTTTCTTCGTTTTTTTCTCTTGTGCTTTGCATTCACAAATAACTAATAAAAATCTTCAAAAATCCAATTGACTTTACGTTTCGTTTATTCAATATTATAAAAAAGTAGAGAGTTAGATCTCAGAAAATAACTCGACTCAAAATCGAAATCTAGAATATGTGAATAAGAATGTGTGAATTACGCAGTTGGGGTTTAGAATTACTTTATGAAAACTGATAATATTGGAATAAAGAAGAAATTTTCTTCTTTTTGCACTCATCTTTCAAACTTAGAAGTTTTTTAGAACGACAAGTGATTTTTAAGGGGTTCTATACGATAGAAGGACTGTTTAAGGAACTCATACCTTTAATTTATTCCTAAGCCTGCATTACAATACCATACAAACTTCTGGAACGATGGTTTGTTATCTGGTGAACAACTTTTTTTGTAATTTTTTACGATCACATGTTGAACCCACCGGTTAATGAGGTTAACCGGAACAAAGAATTCCTTCTGAAAAGTTGTATTTTTCAAGTAATAGTTTAAGAGTGCGACAATATATGTTCGTGAACTAGTTTATCTTCTTGAGCAGATATAAGATATCGGTGAAAACCGTTATTCAGAATCTTCGTGAGTCGACGGTATATCTCCTATTCAAACTTTCCGGAATATCCCGGCCGTACTGCTAAAAACACACCACGTTCCCTGTACAGTGCCGGGCTATTCCGGAAAGTGTGAATAGGGTATATTATGTTCATCAGAAAAAATTTTAATTTTTTTTTTGAAATGCTAAAATTTTTGAATAGAAATCAGTTTCGTTAATATCAAATATCATTTTAGAAACCACACAAAGTCTGAGGAATATCAAACAATATTATTTTTTGTTTTAAGTTTAATTTTAGATTTATATTGATACTTATTTGATCAGATACTTTATAGTTCCGAAAGTTTGTATAAGATTATGCAGATTATAAGATTATTTTTCACATTTATTAAGTTTTCATGTCAATTTTTGATTGATTTATTACGAAAAAAAACTTTAGAAATGTAATCGTGAAAGACCGTGAAGACCGCCTTGAACAAATTGTACGATTAAAACACGATGTTCTAAAAATTCTACTTTTTGAATGCTCTGCATTATGAAACGGCTGTGGAAGATTAGATGAGCAAGCTGATCTGGACTATGCTCAAATGTTCTAATTTTGTTAAAATTTATTTATACAATATACCGATTATTAGAAATTATATTAAAAATAATAAGAAACAAACAAATTATATATTATTTTTAGAGCATTGTTATATTTTACCAGTTTTTTCAATATCTAACGGGAAACACTTGATAATATTCATTAATTAAAGTTGAACATCGTTAAAATCGGCGTTGAAATCGCGGTCAAGAAAAACACAGACAAAGAAGAATACCACCATTTTTTCAACTTGCCCATATTTTCAGTTAAAAAAAGTTTTTTGTTTGCTTGAATCTCAATTCACGAGGAGTACTCCTTCAAGTTATGATACATTATTATTTGTCTGTATTTAGTTTTATTAAAATTTAGCTTAGCCGAAATAAGCGCTTATTATTGATTCGAATTGCAACCAATCAGAATCGGATCAGGACATCAAAATGAGAAAAAAAAATTTTGTCAAATTTTACGGATGTCATTATTGGAAATGTTTTAAAAAATTCTTAATTTTTGAGGAAATCTAACTTTTCAAAAAATTTCAATGTTCTACATCACATGAAAATCTTCGGTATGAAAATTGGTATGTGTCTGCATACTCTTCAGACAGCCTAAACTTAGCTGAATTCATCAAAATTTGTATAAATCCTGAGCTTAGCCTTTAATGTTCTAATCAATGATTTCTAAATCTTAGTACAGCAAATCAATGACTATTTCCGCCGCATTTTCTTCAAATTCAAGGGTCAAAACTCAATAAGATGTTTTCATGCCAAAAATTCTAAAATCTCAAACCGAGGATAGGAAATAGATAACTTCCTTTTAAAATAATCACAAGAACTAAAAATTTCGTGAAAACCAACGTTCTTTCCTGTTTAATTCTCACACGGTTAATTTCGGAACAAAAAGTCAGGAAAGGTTAAAAACCTCACATCAAGGTTGCTGCATAAAAATAGATTTTTTCACTTTTATAAAGGATGATGTAATTAGAATATTTTAAAAAGGAATTTAACATTATTTCTTAGGCCATCCGAGGTCGAGCACATCTGACCACTTTTAAATTTCAAACCATACTCAAACGTGAGATTTCGCGCTCATTAAAAATAAGTGTTATTTTAGAAGTTTCAAATTTCAAGCTCAATTTAGATTGCTCGAAATTTGAACCAATCAGCATGGAGGATTCCAATATCTCATAACACCGAGGTTTTTTTGATTCCAAATATTTGAATATCAATATGTTGATAATCAAGTTTTGCCTTTTATCGTCTTTCAAAATTGGTAAAAAATAGGATATTTTCAGATATCCCTTTATCATACTTTTGTGAATATCCCGGCCCTACTACTTAAAAACACACTACGTTTGCTAATCAGGGCCGGGATAATGTACAAAAGGGATATGGATTACCGGACCTCAAAGTACAAATCCTAAATATTTGAAAAATGCGAAATCTGAGCATCGTTGATTGGTTGATCCTTTCTCAACCTGATCAATGAAATCGGCCTATTCCGCAATCAACGGTTTTGATTGGGTGCTAATATCTTGCGTTGTTTGTATCATTCAAATATTTAGGATTTGTAGTCTGAGGTCCGGTAATCCATATACGTCCAAAACTTAATATGAGAACTCTAGAAATATGAATTTGTATCCCCTAGATTTGAAAATACTGTATTAAATATTGGACTAAAATGTCCAATTATAACTTCGAGGTTTTGTATTTTGTAATTCTGAGGGTCATAGAGTAATCGTTTATCCTTTACAACTGTTAGTGGTCAAAAACATCGAGTTTTGGCATGTTTTTTGCCTCAGATTATTTTTAAACACGCGTTTATCTTATTTTGAAATACATTTAGTTATTTAATAGCACTACAGGTCAAAAAAATATATAAATTTTCAATTATCAAATTGTTCTTGCAACGTTTTGGTTTATCCCATTTTCACGAATGAACCCTTTTTATGCGTATGTATCTCAATTATGAAAAAATCAACCGAAACGTTAAAAAATGTCGCTTATCACACATATTCATTATGAGCGTATTTTGGTTATGCGAAGCTAATCAGACCTTAAATAATTTTTGAGACAAATTTGCTTGAGTCTGATTGGTCGAAGAAAATCAGTTTTAATATAAACTATTTGAACTCAAATTGACTTAAAAATTAATACGCAAAGGACAGAGTTAGTAAGAAAATTTTGGCACCCACCTATTAAATAAAAAAGTAGCGAAATTATATTCAAAATAAACAATTTGTCGCCATTTCAACGTAGATTTGAACTTTTAAAAACTTGTGGCAAAGTTAAATTTGAACCACATAACTGAGATTTATAATTTATCATCAAAATCATGCAAAAACGATAATCTCAGTCTTTACACAAGCAACTTAATCTTCTCGGTTTATCATTTAAAGTTAGAAAAGTTATAGCTGTATGGAAGTAATATTTTAGCTAAAATTACATAAAAAAATGTTCTAATGCAAACGTTTACAAAATGTGAGAAACGAGATCATGGCGATAGGTTTTTAATTTCTTAAATTTGTGAAAATTTGAAAGTTCCGCAAAATTTGTTTTTTTCTCCGATGATTCAAAAAAAAACGTACTAAATTAAGGAATGATAGAATTATTTTATTATAGCTCATAAAACATTTTCTCATTTATTACAGCGCATAAAAAATGAAAAAACCCTGTTTTGAATTTTTTTTGCTAAATTTCAAGAATTATAAGTCTTTGTTCAATCTTATATTTTTTAAATAAAGGTCTTTGGATCGCCTTTTTTCTTTTAATTTTAGCTTCTTTTTAGTCGTTATTTAGGCGGCCTTACTTTTATGATTTTGTAAAATCGGTTTACAAAAATACTTGAGCTTGAAAACGTTTTGTTGACCTTGTTTTCCTTGTTTGCGGTTAAGAAGTACTCTTGTATTTAAATATTAGCTATCATATCTTGTGAAACATTTTGTTGTAAACAAGTCAATTGATTTTTGGCTAACATGATGATATAGATCGTGTTAGCAAGATTTTAACGGACAAACAATACGTTCAAAATTTGACAAATTTACTAAGAGCACGATTTTCCAAATAATTGTAAACTTGAGGATAATTCATAAGATCTAAACGCTGTAAAGAAATTAAAACAATAAAAAAAATATATAAATAATCGTTTTAAAAACTCGATAACAAAAATGGGGTTGATATTTGGCTGACATAATGTATTTGTCAGAGTATGCGGGTCAAAATAGGCAAAACTTATTTCTCAACAAATATCTCAATATATCCAAGAACGGGATCTCTAGGCTTTTCCTTGTGCGTT
The DNA here is from genome assembly GCA_004367855.1 of Oikopleura vanhoeffeni. NCBI lineage: Eukaryota > Metazoa > Chordata > Appendicularia > Copelata > Oikopleuridae > Oikopleura > Oikopleura vanhoeffeni. Next base: position 381,437 of record SCLH01000313.1, on the reverse strand, counting down.
TGTCTTTGAACCTTGTTTTTCAGACCCTAAATGGTCAGCTATTTTCTATTCAGTGCCCTAATTGGTCACAAGCGATCGTACAACGGAAGGCCTCCGGATTTTACCTTTCAGATATATCAGAATAAATGATTTTGATTAGATAAAATTTGAATCAATTAGATGCTTGAAAATTAAAAAATTTCTATTTTACGCATTTAACAGATTATGATTATTTGAAAAATTGATCATTGGGCAAATTTTTTCCTGACGTCGGACACCCTAGTAATTGTCCGTCTGAGCAATATTTTAACTGACTTAAAATACGTTATTATTGCAACAGTTTTAAAGTAGCAAATGTGGTCATCGCAATATGCAGACCTCCGTTATAGGAACTTTTGTCTCAGAACACTTCTAATTTTCAAAACCCAAAATTTCAAAATGGAAAATGCACTTGAAAAAAGGAGTCCAAATTGGGTAACGGAAGTTTATTTGAATAAATTTTAAAACAAAATACTTTAAGACAGAAGTGTAGCGTAATATCAATAGAAAATTCTGAATCTCAAGTGAGGGGGAATTTTTCTGGGTGTTTGCACACAAAATGTGGCCAAGAAAATAAAACACAAAATTCTCATTGTTGGAATTCTAATTTTTATAAGCTAGAGAACAAAATTCTGCTTATTATCAAGACCCAACATAGATAGATTAAAAGCCCTTTGCCAACAGATCATGACTGTTTGAAGGGGATAATCGAGGCAGTTGTTATGTTTAACCACAGTCTCAAATTCGGTATTATTTTTTTGTAGCCGAACATCCAGCACATGAGAAATCGATTGCATGCCAAAAAATAATTCTTTTCTGATAACTTGTTTTAGAATATCGAATTTGCTTGCAAAAAAATTAATTTATTTGAAATTCGAGACTAAGGATAGTCTCAAATTACAAAAAAAATTAACTCACAACAAAAAGTTACACCAAATAATAGGATTTCGATATTATAGTTCTTAAGTTTTATGCCCCTTTTTCGATATTCAAGTTTAAAGCCTCATCAATGTGAATATGGCGCGCAGTTAATCTGCATATAATAGTGATTACGACAATTCTGGGAAAAAATATTTGAATTCAGTACACAAAAATTTCACTTAGATGATCGAGAATATTATCAGAAAAACAAAAAAAAATCGCATGAACCGTTTGTGCGATATTCAAAAATTTGTAAAAAAATTTACATTTTGCTTCAATTTGACGATAGTCATGTATTTCAAGAAAAAAATTTGAACGAATTAAGATAAATTTTCGAAAAAAAAATAAACACAATTGTCGAGAATTTCCTCTGACAAATAATATCGGCATTATCTAATTTTTGGATACGTGCATATGACGATATTCAACACTGGTGAGAAAAAGCAGCAATAAGGTTTTATGCATTTAACGGTTGGGTTTTGAATATTGTCTAGAAATTTATCAATTTTATACATTTTCTGGTTACACACATCAATACACAATTGATAAAATACATGTCCACTCAATTCCCACGAAAGATATTTGAGGTTTAGAAAGGGCTCATTATTCCTCAGCACATTGCTAGGAGCACTCACAATTCCATTGAAAGATACCAAAATTGCGGTATACTTTCTGCGAGCCTTAAACCTCAAATTTCAAAATACATTAATTAAATCAATGAAAATTTGAACGGACACCCAATCATATTAGCGCATTCCGCATCATTGAAATAGTCACAATCTGTAAGCCAATTTTTTTCTTCCGGGAGATTCGCTTCAAAACATGAAATGATATAAACCTTGGCAGTATAATTACAACTAACGCTCACTGCTCAATTATGTGTCAGATCATAAGAAATATGAAGCCTTTCATGTTTTGAAGCAAACCGTCAAAAACAAGGAAAAATTATTATTCACTGGGGATCATTTCCAATTTGGCAAAAAAACTTACTATGTGTGCAAATTTCTAAATATTTTATTTTCTATTTTGTTAGAAATACAGCTTGACAATGCGAAAGTGAAACGTTGCAAGAGAACAAATTAAAATATAACAGGAATCGTATTATGTATAAAGCCAAAAATTATCGATTAAAAATGCAGATTAACAATGTTATTTTCGACCAAAATGTCAGATGATGTTTCGTAAGACGGTAATCTTATTAATTATTGAATACCAATTTTTTTAAGAATTGCACATTATCAAATATTTAATCTTTTTCAACTACGCATTTCAGAGGGCATTTGTAAAAACACAAGAAACTTAAATCGAAACGTTGCTTTTAAATATATAATGAATAATATTTTGTATATAAGCCACAAGTATCGAGTACAAATACCGATTAAAAAAAGATGGGTCTTGACCATCAAAGTTATTTTGGCAGAAAAATGTAAAAAATTGTCCAAAAATGTCCAATAAATTGTCGAGAAATGTCCAAACTTTTGACTACAATACAAGTTTTTAATTTAATTACCATCAATAACTTATCGCGTCACTTGACAATATATTTATTGATGGAACGTCAGAATTATTACCTACTGGTATAAAAAAGTCATAAGTTGGAAATGTTCATATATCTTTAACCCGGTGGCACACATCTTTATAAAGTGGACTGCATATTTAAAATCATCTAAAATATGCAAAAAAGTGTTTTGTCCATGGTTGACACTCAAAACAAGATTATTGGTATACAGAAACAGATATTTTTTTTCAAAAGTGATATTTCAAAATTTCAATTTTAAGTATTCACGAAATATTTTAATTATCAAAAAATTAATTCGAGCAATAAATATTGTCCACAGAGTCACTTGATTAGTATATCGACCCAGAAAATATCAGAAGTGTACTAATCTGCTTTTATAGGGGAAATAACCATTTTTATGAAAAATTGTGATTTTTTCATCAAAATTTTAAACCTTTTTGAAAATATTTTTGATTGATTATATAAATCAAATCAGAAAAAACGATGACATAGGTCAGATCCATGTGCATCGATTCTAATACCAAATAATTTGTGAACACCACTGTAAGCTTGTATCACGTGATATGCTGTACCTTGCTCTTATCAGTAAATTTTCTAAACTAAAATCAAAATTCTAGAATATAAATGTCGGATGCAAAAATATATCGTTTGAATTTCCTATGCAAAAAAACTGAAACTCTAACTACCTTGGGCTTTCTGTAATACGCGCTTGAACAGTCACCTTTATAAAGGTGTCGGTGCCTTGGCGGAACTTTTTTTTCTGTGCTCACACGGGTTAATCGAGAAGAACGAGCATTTTGAGTCAACGCGGCGAATTTATCCAAATTTATTCGGCTTTTGAAAACGACTTACTGATTAAGTTTTAGATGGCTCAAACTGAGCAAATATCGTATAGTAGATAATAACATAGAAAAGAATGGTCCGAATCGGACCATTTTAAGATTTTTGTTTGAGATACTGAAATTGTTTAATTATCAGTTTTTGTTAAAAATTAGGAACAATGGTCTGATTCGGACCATTTTTTGTTAATTTATTAATTTCTCAATATTTGTGCTCATTTTAAGCTATCTAAAAACTTGATCAGGTAAGTTGTTATCAAAAGTTGAATTAATTAGTATCAATTCGCCGCCTTTGACTCAAAATGCTCGTTCTTCCTCGATAAAGGATATTTAAAATAAAATTTTAGTGCGTTAGTTATCGATAAGAATTTTTTGAATTTTAAAGTTATCTTTTGAAAAAAACGGTGGGAAAGAGCTGCTTTTCAGTCATGCAAAAACAAGTTTACTTTTTTGCTCGATTGTTTTTTATACTGACTACAGTGCAGTTTAATTTTTTTCTTTACTTACGAAAAACCTGAATCTTGTCGTATAATTGAAAATTTGAAACGTTTCGTAGATGTTTATGTCACTTTAGGAATTTCAGAAAATAACCTGAAATGTAAACGACTAGAATTTTTTTTTTACATTTGTTTTGTGTGTAAATACTATATGCGCATTATAAGCGCTTAAAGCCCACTTATATTAATCGCTGAATGAAGGAGCGCAAAGTTTATGAAGGGCCTAAAAAACCTTTGCTAAGAAACCGAATACATTTCTTGACAAAAAATGTCCAAAACATAAACCAAAGAAACTTTTCCTACTTTTTGCAAAAAAAAATACAAGTACACTCAATTTGAAGTGACTCAAGTACAGACAAGAAATTTAATCTTGGTAATAAAAACGTATTTTAAATCGGCCAAAAACCATTTTCACCACAATAACTAGGTTAAGAATATTGCTGTGGTTATTCATTTATCAATTAAGTTTGCCGAAAAATTGCCGATTGTTTTTACTGTAATTATAAATCTACCAAAATCTCAGTTATTAAATGTTTTGGAATTTTTTCTGCCAAAACTAATTTCCGAACTTCCGACAAGATGAATTATCCGAATGATTACGGAGAAAGGGGTGTTTTGGCCATAATATTACTAACTTACTGAAATAGAGGTTTATAACGGAAAAAAATTCTGATAACATATTCGTCTACATGTATTCTTGCAAAATACGAAAAGACATTACAAAACCCTTTTTTCGATATAAAAATGCAATAACGTTGAACAGGGAGTTGAAAATCATATCTTGTAAATATTTTAAGCCAGAAAAAATAGAATAACATTTTCGCTTTAAATTTTTCAAATTATGTTTAGATTGTACCCTATAAAAAATATTACTATCTGATTAAAAAAATACAAGTGTATGTAAAGATTGTCAGCAATGGCTTAAGAATAAAAATATGAATTTCAAATCGCTTATCATTTTGCATTGAATTTTTCTAGAATTTAGTTTCAAAAGAATTAATAAATTTCGCGCAAAATTATAGGCGTTTCAAAAACTGATTTTAACTTTTGAGCAATCGCTGACGGTTTTTGCAAATTTTTTTCGATCACATAGTTACATTTTTCACGCGGTACAATTAAAACATAGTTCAAAAATGTTCAGCTGTTCCTTCCTTATCCTAGCGTTCAATTGAAACCACTTGGACCAAAAGTAAGCCAAAAATTTTGCATTTTACTCATTTTCCTTATTTTGGCAAAATTTGGCCTTTTTTGTCATTTTTTTTATTTTGTCATTTTTTCAGTTTTTATATTTTGACGAAAACTTAACTTTCTTTATCATTTATTCGATACATACTGAACTTTCAATTAGACTGATAAAATTCTTGGCACTGTTTAAGAATAACGTCCGCTAAGATAAGTTAAAACTGATATGCGGCTTTCAGCTGAAATAATATATAAATTAAACGAATCACGACAGGTGGAAATCTGATTAAAATTTATCAAATTTATTGAAAAAAAATTATAATTCCTAAGAACGGTTTCACAGATTTCGTACTTTAGATGGCTTAACATTAATTTTTTGTAATATTGCTATTTATTTTCATCATTTCCGGTCTTAAAAGATTAACTTTCGGAATAAGTTGAGTCCTTCTCGATTAAACAATTTTCCTTGAACTTTTTGGCCATATTGTTGTGGCTGGCGTTTTAAAGCCAGTTTATTAATTCAACAAAATCAGCAAAAAAATAGGAAAAAGTGAATTCCGGATGATGTTTCCTAAGAAGTTAATCTTATTAATTATTGAATACCAAATTTGATAAGAAATGGAAATTATGAAATATTTCATAACTTCCAACCTCACATTTTTAGAAGATTTTTCTAACAACAAAAGAATAAATGTGAAAAATTGAACAGACGTATCAAACCGCGACGATTTTTCACTGACAGCAGGATGCCAAACCGCAAAAAATGCTTTTTTCGAGATTTCAAATTGCAATTATTTTTGACCAGCATTTTGAAAATATTTGAGGTTCGAAAGCTTTATGAAATAAATAGAACTTTCTTTGAAAAATGCTGTCAATTTGAGTCTTCAAACAGACTATTTTAGAACATTTTGGTAGATGTAACATTTTTCTAGGTTAGGTCAGAAGAATACTTGAGATATTGGGTTAAATAAAATTAGAAAAAATGAAAATTGAATTGAATAAGCATTTTATGCAAAGATTCAAATACTAAAAACGACGCAAAACACTCATTGCATCTTTTGATCTGAAGGAAAATAAGAAAGAAATATCCGCATTTGAGGAATATTTCAAGATATATTATTAAAAAGCGAAAACATTTTTCTTTGAAATTTTCCGATCAGCGACAAAGAGGAATTAAAAATAAAACCTCAAATTATACTAGGAGACATCGAAAACTTAAAATATCTTGCGATATAATTGAAAATAAAAAAACACAATTCTATAAATATATAAATTTTTTTCGAAAATTCATATATAGTTAACTATAGTTGAGAATAAAATTCGAAATTTTCTCACGCTATTTCATCAAATTTTCAATAAAATTATGCCACGTTTTAAATATATATTTATTTTCATAATGGTAGTACGAATTGTGGGTTTCATAAATTGTTTTTATGATATAATTGACAGGATTTTTTTAACAAAATTATTCAATTATCAAGACGCCAAGATGTAAAGACCAGTGTAATTACAAGATATTCAAACTTATCTCACTTTTTTTATATACTTTTTTCAAATTTAATCAAAAATGTCATTATTTATCAAAAAAGAAATTACAAACCACGTTTTAATTGTAATTAATAAATTACAAAATAATGTCCTCATCTCAACATGTTGGACAATTGCAAGCTATTTATAGCCATATTATTGACATATTCTCAGAAATCTCGAAAGCTTCTTATTTTCTGGCAAAATAAATATTCAGTCATTCTTTTTAGCAACTTAAAACGTTTCGAAAGCCTAAACTTTAAAAATGAAATTAGTTTTAGAACATTAACAAAAAGGTCAACCAGTGTACACGATTATACAGTCTATAAAATTAACAAGATTAGCAATACCAAAAAATGCGTAGGTGAAGATTGAAAAAAGGATGTTTGAATTTATGATCCGGATGACAAAAGCATAAATATTCCTGAACACGGGGAAATTCAAAACCAAGGAGAATTTCAAGGAAGAAATAGAACTGAGAATTGACAAAAACGTCAGCAATGATTAGCACCTAGGTTGTCCGCAGTTAGCCAAAAAAATTCGCAATAAGCAATTTCAGATAGAATCAAATACTGTAAAATACATGAAATTTGTGAAAATTGTTTAGGTTTTTTCGAAATTTCGAAGTTTTAGCTCGATTTTGATTGGTTATAATTTCGACTTCGTTTTTCATGTTTTTAATGCTGATTTTGCGCAAATATTTATCAATCTATGTTTATAATCAGGTTTTCACTTTTTTTCTCGTTGAAAAATCCAAAAAACATAGAAAAAATGGCAAGATTTTCATGTTTTGAGCTTATTTCTAGCCTCTAGCGCGTAAATCAGTTCAGAACTAGACCTTGGAAATGGCTCAATAATTAATCGCCGACACACTGACGAGTTAATTTAACTTTTTGACATTTTATGGTTTTTGCTTATCCTGAACGAGGATATGACTTTAACAAAATTTCGTTATTTTCTGATCTAGTGAAATTCAAATGTGAGTCAAGAAATTTTTAATCAGTTACAATATATGATGATAACACGGATGATGAAATTATCAATATAGTAAAAACAAACTGATTGTCAATGATATACGAAAATAAATAAAATTTATATTTTCAATTATATCTTTAAAACTTATTTAAATGAGTCGTTTTCAAAAGCCGAATTTATTCGGATTAATTTGCCGCCTTTGACTCAGGATGCTCGTTCTTCCTTGATTAAAGATATAAAACAGTATTTAAACTTTTCCTTATAATAAAATTTCAATATATGTGAAATGTTTGCGATGTTTAATTTGAGGATGATATCGTTCTATAAACGTTTTGGATATCGAATAATCGCAAAGTGAAAATATTCTGTTCGTTTTTATTCATATAACTGAAAAAATCCAGAGCAGCTGACCTTAAATTTAAGAAATTTTTGAATAAAGGTAATTTGTCGTTTTAAGCAAAGTCAATTATAAAATTCTAACATGCCTTATTTCGAAAATAAAAGTATCAATCCGGAATTTGCACTAATCTTTCTGATCGATTCCGTCAGAAAATATTTTTTTATGAAATAAGTATTTTCAACCTCGAAATGAGGGTTAAATAACCATAGATAAGCGTAATCTATCGTGTTTAAAACGTGTTTTGACATCAGTTTTTAGTGTAAAAGTTTTTACCTTCAGAAACTAATTTTTTTTTGGAAATACCGTTTTATCGCAAAATATATTGTAGTTTAATTCTGGCTTGACATACAGGGGAAATAACTAAGACTTTCGGAATGAAATATTCCTGATAGTATATCGAAAATGATGCAATTTGCACTCTTTGATAGGCGGAACATGTTTTTTGTTGAGACAATTTTGTTGTCTTAAATCGATTAGTCCAAATTAAATCTTTATGTTTTGTTTTTATTCTGTCGAAAAACCATTTCGGGACACGAATCGCTTGATGATTACTTATTTGTTGATAATATTGAATTCAGCCTTAATACACTCAGAATAGAAACAAAAGATTTTATGTGAACTGGGGCATCGTAATCGATATACTGGAGCAGCAAAATTACATCAACGCACATGAAGCAAATGTTTTTCAACTTTAAATTGAACCCATTTACTCGGCTGATGCGTTTTTGTTCATGTCACAATAGCGCTTAAATATTTTTTTGCTTTACTGCAAAACAAATATGATGGTATTAACTGATAATATTCGTATCGTTAAAAAATAGCCTGCTGAGTTCAAGTTATCAGTATTATCCATATTATGGGATTTGGGTGGCACTTTTTTATACTTCTTGTGACACTTTGTTTTGTGTAAAACTGCGTCAAATTTGATACGTGGTACTAAATTACTGAGGAATCGAGATAATACTAAATGATATGCCCCTTATCTTCGAATTAAACATTGATTTCACAAAAAACGTCCTTGAAGTTAAGAGTGCCAAATATGGCATTATTTTGTCAAACTTGCCATTTTAAAATAAGAACTCATTTATTTGCGTTCATGTTGAATTTTACCAATAAATGTCCATGGAGAATGAATGTGAAGTAAAAAAAAATGACATTTTTTGTCAAACTTGATTTTTTGTGGCAAATTATTCACTATACTTTTAAATGAGATAAAAATAAAAAGGGCTATTTCGCAATAAAATAAAATTAATTTTTAAATTCAACATGCACATAATGTAGTAACACGACAATACATTGTCTTGGTCAAAAAACATAAAGTTCGGCAAAAAATGCAAAACTTGGCAATTACAAATCCTGATTATCAATTTTTTATGGTGAACACTTGATAATAAAGATATATTTATAAACGTTCGCAGCAGGCTTCCGAAAAAAGCCATCCCTTTTGGAAGCCTGGTTCGCAGGTAATATGAAAATATATTTTCAAAATAAACTTAAAAAT
>SCLH01000313.1:345391-372040 GCA_004367855.1 Oikopleura vanhoeffeni | reverse complement strand
AAAATTGGGCTGAGACTACCAAATGTCAATAAATTCCAGAAAATCTAACTTCAATTCAAATTTTACGTATTTCACAAATTTTTTTTTGTTTAAATTGATCACTGCTATTTTCACAAAAAAACTCAAAATAAAATAAAAGATTTGGTAAAAAATTCTCAATATTTTGATCAAAGTTTTTTTTAATTAAAAAGTTAACTCAATTACTTAAGAAAAATAAATTTTGATAACGCTCGAGTGCAAAAAATCCTCCGTTCGCGCTCTGATAAGTAGTACCGTATCTTGGATAAACTCTGCACGTTGAATCTACAAAGAAAATTCCTTTTTAAATTAAAGGTGTTGTCAAAACTTTGCAAAACATAAATAATAAATAAAGTTTTAGGGAGTTTTGAAAATTGCAAAAATTCTATGTCCTTACAAAAAACACTGCTTATTTGCACGCCAGCTCAAGGCTTATTAAGACGTTCACAGTCTAAGTGATAGGCGTGAACTTATAAATAAACCAATTTCTTAGACTAAGTTGAGACTTTTAAAACGTTGGAGCTTGTTTACTAAGCGTTTTTATGAGTTCGACGTATGGTTAGTATGTCACATAATGACCACAATGACATTTTAACAAACTTCCGCGTTCGTCAAAATTTTGTAAAAAATGGGTGGTTCAAGATCGCAAAATTAACCTTCCAGGTTCAATTTAGAAGTGGTTTAGAATGAAAATATATAGAAATATTCTAATAATTTCAAATTTATATCGGCTTGAATTTTCATATTTGATTATTGGTGCAAAACATCTCCAGATTTATTCGATGTTCTAGAATTTGTTGAAATCCTAAGTTTTAAAAATTTTCGGTATTCTGGAATTTGATCATTTTCTATGGATTATCTTTAATTTTTTTTTTAAAAGATGGGTTGTCTCAAAGCCTTTTAATACCTTTGAAAGTATGTGTTTATTTTGACGATCTGACAATACAGAAATAACTCAGTCATGGTTATCTGTATTTACTGAGTTATTTCTGTATTGTCAGATCGTCAAAAGATTATCTTTAAGTCCAAAATTAATACTGATGATGCAATAAATGCGAAACGTCTATTATATCTATATTTTATGATTATCTTTCATTAAAAAAAAAGGTTTCAAAAAATTCTAGCACTCGCAGAAATACTAAAGATATTTTTTCTGTAGCATGGAAAATATGGAAATTTGATAAAAACAATTTTTATAGCGTACAAAATCAACTTTTAGTTTGTTTTAAATTTTGTTTTCTACTGTGAAGGGAAATGGAAATTATAAAAAAACGAGCAAATTGTTTTGAGGCTTCTGGTTTCGAACCAACCAAATAAAATTACGTTTTATTTGCTAAAAATGGAAATCAGTTCTCAGAATAAGAGTTAAAAAATGGATTTTAATCCACTAAAAATATTTTTTTCTGCCTGTATCGGTTTTTTACATCAAAATATATTTAGTTTAACCTCTGCGTATTCGTTTTTTGGACTTTTTTCTAAAACATTGAATTTAAACCAAAAAAATATTACTCTGTTAATTTTCAAAATATTTTTCGATTTTCCATTCACAATCGGTTTTTCATCCAAAAATCAAATTTGAACTCAACCGTATAAAAAAGACTTATTCCTTGAAGGCTATGATGAGTTTGCCCAAAACGACGTCTTCTGTATTTAATACAGCATTTTCGGTGCTGAATTAACTTGTATGATCAGTGACCTATCGTGAAATTCATCAATATACGTTAACAAGCCTTAATTTCGCTGTATGTTCACGAAATTTAATCTAAAAGATATTTCTGGAATTTTGCAACAACCTTTTCACAAAGTGGCTATTTGATTAATCGAGTTAAAACGGTGGATTAGAACCGCTTAAATGGAACCATACATCAGCTTTTGCCCGATAAGAGTCGGCCCCCTAAAGAAATTTGGAAAAAATGGTCGGAACACTTTTGACAGGTGGAAAATTTTTAGAACTTCTCTGTGGTAAAATATTACGTCGGAGTTGTTTGATGGTGACCGAGATACATCAAGGGGTGGAGTAACATTAAATTTAAATAAAAATTGTATGCTTAGTATGAATAAGAGAAATTAATACCTTTAAAAATTTTTCAAAATAAAATCCAGACGAAAATTATAAGTAATGAGTGCTCAAAAACTTAAGAACTGTAGAAGTTAACTGATTTTCAACTTTTGAACAGATCATCTAGCGTTTCAAAGTAAAACTAATTAATAAGGCGGTTTTAATCTCAAGTGAGTTTGAAAGAAGAGTTATGAAAGTAGAAATATTTAGACAATGAGTCGCGTAGGTCAGTCGTGGCCTCCTTCACAATTCTATTCATAGAATCTCTAGTAACACTTATCAACCTTCCAAAAATTCTTATTTACTTTCCTAAAACAATGAAAAAGACGCTGACAGTGGATGTAGTACAGTCAATCAAAAGTCCACAAACGCTTAATTCAACCCAAAATATGAAATTTCGACAGTTTATAATCATATCTTCGGGAGATCGTGTGTGTACATTTTTGCTGAAATCGAAGGAACTAATAACTCTCACCCAACTCATTTCTACCGTCAAAATATTGTCAAATTGCTGCAAATTGGTGAAAATTTACAAATTTCTTTTGAAAATTCTACTTTGAGCTGTTCACATTAGTCTTGACACTAAGCTTATTGATCTGACAGTAATATCGAACGGTAAGATGTGCAGTACGGTGGAGATACAAAAAAAATATAGGGACCTAAGAAATTGGCTAAAGACGTCAAAAAAGATATTTGAACATATAAGCGTTCATAATTCCGATTTTTTTTAAATTGGTTTTTGTGCATTTTCTCAACGAAAATAAAAAGACTCAAATTATGTGAAACCTTTAATTTTATGAAAATTGTTATCAAAAAGTATTATTTTGTTCTATAAAGTCCAAAAAAATCAACATTAGGCAACTAATGAACAAGTTAAACTTATATATCCATTTATCAAACTTTTGTGACGTTTTGGGCGCTCCTACGTAAAACCACACTTCGTTTGCTAATCAGGCCCAAAACGTAACAAAAGTGTGATTGAAAGATATATTTAAGACTACTGTTTTAGACACTGTTTTGTGCTATTGAAGTGCATTTATAAAATCAATAGACTTCCGGATTACATTTATTTTTAATATTGTACCAACACGAAACGTCAGAAAAATGACCCCACCAGATATTACCATGCATATTTGCGATTATTATGGTATTTGAAATAATCCTATTACTTAATTTAGCTCGCACGGGTGCAATTTGCTGATTTAATATACATGTGCATTTGTTTACTTTGGATTTATGTTTGATGAACATCCGTAAATACAACCCGCGGTTAATCGGAACACTCAAAAATTTATATTATTTTTTACCAAAAGGTTATAAATTTGATGTTTCGGCTCATCAACCATAATTTGTGTGGTGAACACTCAAAAATGTTTTCAAATAATCTTGAAAGCAGCAGCATAATAAATGAAACGCCGGTCAAGTTTTTACAAGGGAAATTTGTATAACTCGAGCTCATCAATTGAAAAAATACTCATATTCGACGAAAATGCCATATGGCACAATTATGGTCGTATTATTATTTTTTTGTCAAAGACACTTATAAAAAACGAGTCATTAAAATTATCTGAAAGGTAAATTTGGTAATTTGGGAGTGCAGCGGTTTAAGGGGTGAAATTTAAGTACGATACTTTTAATAAAAAATAATGAAAAATCTTTAAAGTTCAAAATACATCATTTCAAAAAGTGAGAAATAATACGTTGATCAAAAAATTGAAATCAATTTAAATAGAAAGAAAATCGTTTGAGAATAATTAGAAATAAGTTAAAAAGATATTTGAAAAATTTCATCTGACCGACAGAAATTAAGAGGAACTTAAACTAGGAAATGCTTCAGCTGTATTATCAAGCCAATAAAGTTGATTTTTAAATTGAAATAGCTAATTCACATTGCCTTGATATAATTATCACTTATTTTAACAAGTCATTACTTTTTCGTTTCGTATCAAAACTCATTTTTTTTAAATTAAATCAATTCAAATTTGACGAAAAATCTTCATTCGTATATCATGAGTCATAATCCACCCAATTTAAAAATATGAATTTCTTATTTCATAAATATAGCTACGCATCGAATTTTGCATTTAGATGTTCTAAATTAAAAGTGAAGTAATTGTATGTAATAAAAAAGTGTTGAAAGTTGCTACGTTGAAACAACTCAAAGTCGTTGACCGTGCAAACACATATTTTGGGGTTAAACGTTTTAAAAATCAGTATATTATTAGATGAATTGGAAGGTTTTAATTTTTTAAGAAGTTGACTATTACATAGAGCAGCTCGTTAAAATACTTCAAATTTGTAAAAAAACAGTATATAAATATATAGATGAACATGTTTAGAAAATGGGTGAAATTTTTATGAAAAATTATTACGTTGAGTAGATCTAATTAATCGTGAGTTGTAAAACTTTACTTTTCATTGAAATAAGAGCTCGGACTTGTTTTTTTTTGAAACAAATTCAATTTACAAAACTAAGAATGGGAAAAATTAAGCATTTTTAACTTCAAATTCTTCGTACATAAATAAATTTTTTTTTTAACAAGATTTATATTGAAATCAAATAAATCGATTTTATTACGAAAAGAGTGCCCAGAACGGACGGAAAATACGCTTTTCGATTATCATACATTAAAACTTAAAAAAATTTCATTATAGGAATTAACAGTTATTTATCGCATGCAAAAAATTCACTTGGAATATCATTTTTTGCGAAGTTTCATTTATTAAATAATATTATGAATTGAAACGTTTAATTCCGCAAATTGTTAACTTTAAATATTGTGTAAATATACCTGAATTGATGATAACCAGATTTCACTTGGTATATGTTGGCATGATATTATTTGCAACAACAAAAAGTTGAATTAACTAGAAACGACACTAATAATTACTATTTTTGATGTATTGAATTCAGTCCTTATATCAACGTGTTATTTTTACTGTGAAAAAACATGTTAACATAATAGTCAATAATTTTCAACAGATAATATGTTTGAATTAACAAGACTTATTATGGCATGATATCATTCTACCATTGAATTTTTTTCATAATTTAACATTTTAGAATTACTATATTTGTAAAATGTTTTTTATTTGTTAAACTTCTGTTTTATTTTACATTATTTGAAGTTAAAGAGAGTGTAGTGGCTAAAGCGTTAAACCTATAGTAAGCAAAAATTTTAATCAAAAATTAAAATTTCCAAAATATGTCTTTGTTCAAAAATAAGAAATAATACATTGATCAAAAAAATAAAATCAATTTAAATAGTACAAAAAACGTTTTAAAACAATACTAAAAAATAAAAAAAAAAATAACTCGAGCAATTTATCATATGTTTGTTTGATACTGACTTTTTTTGAATTTATTTAATTTATTTCCAAAGTTTTAGTTTTTTAGATGTTAAAGATGATGTTAAAACAGTTTTTCGACTGTTTAAAAGCAAAAATTAATTAATGACGATCAGCCGCAAATTAGTGTGAGAATAAAGGTGCAATTTTGATCAAGAAACAGTTTGCTTTAAATTTTAAAAAAAATATTTTTTTCAACTTAGTTTTGCTTTTTAAGGCATAAAAGTGGTCGGGTGGTCGGTTGGTCCTTCGATCAATTTCTTTAACCAGCAAGCTGTATTTTTGCTGAAGCCCAAAAAATTCAAGACGATGTCGTGGTGTGTAATACAATGAGTTATAACTAAATTATAAATTTTTTTTACACAAAGTACTTCTTTGTTATTAATGCTCCTAATTTTGGAGTGCACCTGACGGCACTTAATTTTGAAGTTTCAGAATTGACAATTTACACACGTGCGTTCTTGAGTGAATCTTAGATATATGTAGTTTTTGTTTTTCATCAAGAATATCTATAATCCCGGATGTGTTTTCCATAAATGATATCAAAATTATACTTAGTTAAATAAGCAACTCTTCCTAGATCATAGATATATCGAAGATAATTGTTTAGTACCTTTAGGTGACATAAAAGTTAAGCTAAGTGAACAAGGAACAAGCTTAATACGTTCGAGCATGGTTCATCTCATTAGAGAAATTAACAATGTAACCTGAAGTCCACTGACCGGTTATATCATACCTAGTTTTCAATTTTTTTTAGAATTTTTTTTTGGCCAATGAATCGCACAAATTATTCGTGGGATAAAAAATCACATAGCAGTTTGCGATCGACTTCCAAATCTCCACTCAGCTGAACTTTTAGCATGCCTCAGTTAATTTTGTGATAAGAATACCAACGTGTGGGTTGTTACTCCTAGTGTTGAAAAGACTAGGTTTTAATTAGGCATTTCTAGTTCTGAAGCGATGTTTTGATCAAAAAACGTGACGAATATGTGTATGTTAATCTTGAATATATTATCGAATGAGTTGAATTATGTCATGAAAATAGTGTGATGTTGGTTTTCAATACCACGGAAATTTTATGCTGCGAGAAATAATGCTATTTCGAAAGTTTGCTATCATTTTATTATACTAAGCAGTTGCCTTGTTTGACCTACTGATATAAATGCGAAATCTATGAAATTTAGCACACTATTTTTGGTTCAAAGAGCTATTTTAACAAATAAAGTTAATCTATTTATAAAATCAAGTTAATCTAATTGCGAAATATAGTTCCAAATACACTGTTTGTTTGTGGTATAACTTAAACACTTTTTTGAAGCCTTCAAACTTTTCACGACAATTTAAGCCTTTTTTCTAATTTTTTTAGCGTGGAAATGCAGATCCCTCGGATAACCCCTACTAAATGAGTCGTTCACTTGCAATTCGCTGTACTTGGTCCAATTTTTAAGTCAGTTATTTTTACGTAACTTTTGAATAAAAAAATTAATATTCAAGAGCGGCCTGCTTGAACTTTCTATGCCTAATTTTGGTAAAATCGTAAAAAAACACGATGACCGAAAAATGCATTCAATAAGACAGTTTCGAGAATAACGAGCCAATTAGGTCACCCGCCGTGCTTTTTGAAAACCAGAATCGTGTTTAAATTGATAAATGAACTTACCTATGAATTAAATGTTTAAAGATGGGCAAGGTTGAGTTGAACATGTCCAAGTATAAATTCAATCCAAAAAAACACCCAAAAAAAACTTCAAAAATGTTTTAATCCTCGAAAGGTACGTTTTAAGCCATTTTGGGCATTTTTTGATAATTGGATTTATTACATCTACAAAAGGAGCCAGCTTCTTTGCCACTCAAGGTGGGGATAGGTCAAGATTATTGAATGTCCGACGTATTATGATCAAGTTTGAATACTTTCGAAAATTAATCAGGCAGTGAAATAAATTTTTAATTGCTGATAAAGAATAGTGAATGAACAACTTTAATTTTGGAAAATAGAAATTTTGATAAATTAGTCCGAAATTGAAAATTTAGAATAAATATTAAATTTTCGATAAAATATTCTATACAGAATTAAGTATATCTAATAAATACTGAATTTTGAACGCAAAATGCAATCAGTAATTTTAAATCTGAAATCATACTTTCGTTATCAATTCTACAATTTACGTTATCAAAACTATCAAATACATACAGCATAAAATAAAGGGAATAACACGCCTACGTTTTACTATAAATTCATATCTTTTTGCTTACACGCCTACGCCATTCCCGAACAAGCATTCCCTCAACTTTAAAAGGGCAGTACTACAATTTTATATAGAAAAATAAAATTAATGAATTTTTGCTATTTATTTTAAAATCTGAAAAAAAAATCAAAAAACTTTGATAATGTGACTATATACCGATAATCTTATGGATTAATAGCTGATACAAAAAATAACTTTATAAAATAGATTGTTAAGATTAATTTTCAAAAATATTTTCAAAACCAGTTTTATCTTGCCTATTCCAACCCTGCTCGTCGAATTTTAGATATTTCTTTCAACTCGTTTTCTGAGTAATGCCACTTTCTTCGAAAATTCTGTGTATTTTTAACGTTTGGGATAAATCTATATTTTTCCTGTGTGGTGTGGTCGATAATTTTACCTTTGTGGGTTTAGTCGCGTCGCCGTCCAAGTTTTCTTCGTAGCGTATTTTGTTAAAAATCACTTATCCAGTTGGCTGTTTTTATTATAAAAAAAGTTTTTTTTGCAACCAGAAAATCAAATTAAAAATTATTGAAGTTCAGAAAAATTTAAGATTTACTAATTTTTTGGTTGAAAAAATTTATATGAAAATAATTTGTACAAAAGGTTTCGGTTGAAAGATTTAAATTTCCTAGAAAGGAGACCGATTCATCAGTTGGTAATAAACTTAGTAACTAAAATCGAGGATAAACAAAATGAATTTGATCGAGCTTGTTTTGATCGTTGAGAAAATTTTGATAAATGAGATTCATAAAACCCGGTTTGGAGATAAGTTTTCAGAAAAATTACAACTTTGCCATATTTTGATAAATTTCATTTGAAATTTAAAATCAAACAGATAAATTTCCCAATTTAAACACGTCTCCAGATAATTTTATATAACAGTCAGGCTAGTTTAGGCCTCAATCTAATAAAAGTCCTTCAAATTTTCTACAATATTTTGCAAACAGTTCAACATATCTTGAAAAATTTGGAACATGGTAAATTTCAAAAACTTTATTACCTCTGTCGTCATACTTTTCGATATATTTTATTCATACCAACAATATGACGAGAAAGGTATTAAAATCCTTGTAAATATACCTTGTTACAAATTATTCAAGATATGTTGCGACATACTACTTGTTTGCAAAATATTGAAAAATTTTAAATACCGAATCAAAATTACTATTTCAGACGAAAAATATTTGGTTGAAAGAGTCTTGTTTTGTTAAAAATATGAATATTATTATATTAAAAAATACGATCACGTGGCTGAATATTGATTTTGAGACACCTGTCTCATTTAATAATATATTTTTAGGAAAAATTATGTTGGCGCGAAAAGTTTTACGTCATAATCAACATATTCTAGTTAAAAATTAAAAAAATATGAAATCATAATTTAAAATAAAAATAAAAAAGAACGTCACAATTTCAACATCCTACGGAAAACGGAGTTTTAATTATTTGTTTGGAAAAATAACAAAGACCGCAAATTGATAATAATTTATCAATCAATTCAGTTAATAACACCAAAATAAATTGGAATAAGAATAGATTTTAAAGTGCATATTCTCAATAATTTGATTTTTTAACGGCTTATTTAACCCAGTTTTCTTTCGATAAAATTACGTTTGAGTTGCTAGCTCCCAAATATTTCACATAACATTTATCAGATTAACCTCATAGAACGAATATTTACGGTAGGAGGAAAACATTGTTAAGACATGTTCAAAGTTGTTAATTGCGATCAAAACGCATTTTGTTTGATAAATATAGTGAGATATCATCTTAATATCTAGGTCAATTTGATTTATTTCTTTGAGAATTAGGTGAATATGAATTTTTTATTTAGAATTTTTTTCGACAATTCAAAAAATTTTTAAAACTAAACTGATTTATTGAGATACTTTTGATTTTGTCCTTTTTATAAAACTTGAGCGTTTCTGTCGCTTTTAAAAATCAAATTTTTATTTCGAAATTTTTTATAAACGTTGCCTTTTTCGCGTTGACGTTATTAAAACTCATGTGAATTGTGGCAAATTGACTCAAATCATATTTTATTTTTCGAAAATTTTCCAAAATTGTTTCTCGAATAAATGTTATGTATCAAAATACTTAATCTTATAGTTTTGTGCAATTTTTTCAAGCAGAAAACCTCAAACAATGTTATCTAAATTTTTGCTTATATTTCCGCATCGAGAAATTCTGGAAAACATCGGAAACTGTGGTGAAAACCACGATCAGAATTATGCAAGAAATTTCCGGGAGTGCGTAATGAAACCCCTTTCAAATTCTGGCGATAAAACAATTAAATCCAGGACTCAGCAGGATACGATCTAATTATGCCAATTTCTGATAAGAACAGTTAAATTATCTTTTTTGCGGAAAAGGGACTCGTGTGAAAAAATAAGTAAATATTTTTGTTGCAAATTTTTCTTCAATTTTTTTATAATTAAGTTTGTATTAGAAAAAAATTAGTCCGATTTTGATTATTTGTGATAAAAACTCAATTTACAAAACAAAAATTGTTAATTGAGTATATTAAATAAATACTAGATTTCAAATGCAAAATTTTGTATCTGAATAAGTTATATAAAATAAAAATTAGTCTCTGAATACAAAAATTGAATTAATTATACACAGGACTCGGCAGGATACAATCTTGTTTTGCCGACTACTGAAGAACAATTCAATCATCATTTTTGAAAAAGACCGTGTGAAAAATCTATCAATATTTTTTTTGCAAATATGTTTCATTTCTTCCATAATTGAGTTGGTATTTCAACAAACGTCAGTTTAAGCGGGTAGCAGCGAGGTGGCAGATCGTTACATTTTTTCGGAGTGATTTATGAAAGAAAAAAATGTGAAATTTTTTTTTATTTATTATTTTCAATAAAAGTGTTCATTTTTGCAAACGTTCATATTTTTAATCACTCAACATACTTTAGTATTGGTAAAAATATCAAAAACCACTTTTAACTATAACTCCATTTCCAACTTGTCCCGATTGAGATTCTTTTTTTGAAGCGATATTTATAAATTCAGGCATTTTTGGGTGTTATGCGCTAATTAGTGGAGAAATTATTATTCAAATGAAAAAATTTCCTCGAATGAAAGTTTTTTTTTCCATGAAAAAAAGAGAAAAACAGCTTTTGAGGAAAACAATTGACCTTCAATTGCGTTTAAATATGAAAAAAACTCCTGACTTTGTAAGAAAGTGCATTTAACACCCGAAATTAATGGAGATGTTTTTCAAAATAATAAAAATTTTTTAAATTACGTGCCAAATGGCAACAAACCGGGTCACAAGCAAGTGTTGTAAATTTCATCAGTAGTTCAGAAACAAAATTCGATTGACCCTTCCATCGGCTTGAAATACGAAATCAAATAGATACCAGAAAATCACAACAAACTGATTAGGTCTGATTTTTCCAGAAGAATTCAAAAAAAACATTAATAAAAATTTTGGACTTGATTTGCCGAAAAATTTTTCTAATATTTAAAAAAAAATCGACAAAAAATGACAAATGAACATGTTATGATTTTTACAGCAGTCAGAAAATATGTAAACATGCTATTTGAAAAAAGTTAAAGTGGGTTTTTTCGTTTTTATTCACAGATTTAAGACAAAAAACAAATAAAAAATTTGGCGTGAAATTTAAATAATGTTTTGAATTTTTTTGGAAAATTTTACGAATTCAAAAATAAAAGTTCGAACTCAAATCTTTCCTTAAATCGATAAAAAATTTTAATGAGCTGATACACAAAAAAAAATAAACCAACTAATTATTTTCGTAAGTTAAATTGACGCCAATCTGCCACATCGCTTCTACCCCCTTAAATGACGTCTATTTGTAGTCTCAGAAAAATAACTGAATTTTTTCTAAAATTGTATTCGGTTAAAAAGATGAAAAACGATAGAAACGTTATTTTCTTGGAAAGCAAACATTTTTTGGAGGAACTTTAACATGTCGTTATGACAATTAAATATCTAACGATTTTTTGAGAATGAAATAAAGACAGTCTGATTTGACTCAAATTCATTTTTGATAATATCTTGATGGTTTCACTATACGAATTAATTCTAAGGGCCTTTTATGAGAATTAAAGTGTCCGCTATATCAATCGGTAAGAAGTTAGTCATCTAAAGTTTTATTTCCAACTCGGAAAAACAAGATTAAAATAAAGACTTCCGAAGAAATTTCCTACGAATGTTTTGTTCAAAAAAGAAAAATAATTAAAATGAATAGGTTTTAGTGGTAGCATTTTGTTGGCTATACTTTCGATAAAAATTATCAGTTTCCTCAGATAATGCCTTCCTAATGTTCCCAAATGTCATATTATTATAAAAACTCAGCAATAATAATTCAAGGAATTTTGTTCAATCAATTTAATAACCTTCTAAAAAATCTCCTTTAGTTCAACCAAATGCAAGTGAAAATTTCTGACACTATGGTTATGGGGAACTTAAGGGGGTAGTATCTGCTGAAAAAACTGAAAAATTGTTATCTCGGTATTCTTAGAATAACCTTTCTCTTTAAATTCACGATCGAATGTTGAAAAACGATGAATGTGGTTAACCTCGAGCAGAAAAATCTTTCAGTTGTTTAGGTTTTGATTGAACAAAACTCACGATATGTTTTTTATAATCTGAAGAATAAAAAATATCTGCAAATGGTTTGTTTGATGTTTTTCGATGATAAAAGTGCCGTTTTACTCAGTTTCACAACAAAATTTATATATTTCATCGTGGTCCAAATAAAAATTTTAATAATTAATCACGTTTTTGCAAAAAATTTATCATATTTTTCAAATTTGAACTGAATTATCATATTATTCATATTTCGTTTTATATTCGTGGTTTTCGATTTATGAAAAATTTAATTAATATTTTACTTTTTGATTTTCATGAGTGTATTTGACATTTTAAGTATTACATTTTTTCATTTTTTTTAATCAATAAAAATATTGGTTTTTAATTTTAAGTTATGTGAAATATGAGCTTAAAAATTTATATAACTGATATAATTTCTTTAAAAAACAGGCCAAATCCACTTGGAAATTCATGCTTATTAAAATTCTTAATTTTCGAATGTGTCACAATTAATGTAAAAAGTTCAATCTCCTAATTTTCCGGACTCCAAATTGAACTCCTCCGTTGGCTCTAAATTCTGGCCAAGTTATAATTTCCATCTTCATGTTACTTTGAAAATTGATTAAAAAATATTTTCATAGTTATGTCATCGGTTGGCCGACAATGTTAACAATATACAAACTATGACGCGTTCAAAAGGCTCCCTAATCATAAGGGCAAATTGACAAGACAAAAATGTTCGATTTTAAATGAATTAAACGGTTTCAAGCATTTTTGTTACGATTTTAATGGATTCGGGTAGGGTTTCCAAGGTCAACAAAAAAATTTGTACGGACTAATTTTTGAGTAAAATTACATATCGTTAAATACGTGAAATTAATAAAAAAAACCGTAAATTTTTTCAAATTTTCAAAATCTTATTTAAGACACAATTCTGAATCGTTGAAATTTCAACCAATAAAAATCTTTTATCTCGACCCATGTCTTTTATGTTGATTGTTAACATACGATGATATGATTTTATTATTGTTATTTGATACGTTGTAGTGAAACTGCGTTATTTTGATTTGTGCCATCTGGTGGTCAAATTTAAGGGAAATCAAGGGAAATTAACGGGAATTCAATCCAAAATATTTTTAGTTCTCAAAATTTTCAAGGGTTATTTTGGGAAAATCAGTTTTCACCTCGATAACCCTAGTCTCGGGACCCTGTTTCTCGGGGAAAGATTATGATTAAAATATTGCTATCCTATGAATACTAAGTCTTCAAGATTAAATTGAATGAGTTAGAAATTCACTTCTAATGTTACGAAATCAAATAATGAATTTTGTAACTGACGAGATAATCAAATTTTCGAATAATTTTTTAGCACTCGAGAAAAAATCGCGATTTTTACACTTAAAATTACCATTAGTCGTATGAAAATAAACGGTGTATTAGCAGAATATCCGTGGTCAAACACAGCTATGTTCAACTATGATAGCACTACGATTTTAATCTCTGTAATAAATCTCGCAATAAAAAACCGCAAATTTGGTTATTTTATAACCAAAATTACGATCGTGAGCTAACCAATTATTTTATTATAAAACTTAGATATGATTGTACGTCATCGAAAATAACAGTTGAAAATAGCGTTAATTCTACCGGATCATGTGCGTATCCAATTTAAGGGTTTCAAATTTGAAATTATTTTAGAATGCAGAAATTAAATACAGTAGCTGTCAGCAACTAGTTACTAGCTGACTAGTTAAAACAGCTTGAGTGAGTCAGTCGAAATCAAATTTGCCTGAATGCTATCACAGGTTAGGCGTATTTAAACGAGTTTTCTACTGTTTGCAAAACAGTTAACTAGCTCTTTCAGTATGAAGCGTACTGGTTCAGTTGCCAATTTCTTATGGCTTTTGCTGGACTTGGTCTAGGGTCCAATTAAAAAAGCAAAGTAGGAAAAATTGCTTCGTCTTATAACGGTTCGCTCAGAACTCTGTGAAAATAAAAACTCAACATGTATGAAAAAGCGGATTTTTCTATAAAAATATGATGAATTTTTACAAAATACAATTCACTGCACTGTATGTGAAAAAGTGGAAAGATATTTAAAGAATTTGCTTTCCTAACCAGTTCAATAAGTCACATTATCATTTTGTAATTTACAATTTTCTTTCATTTGACCCTCGACTTTCAATTTACTGAGTGCTAATAAGAAATAACTTACAAAAATGATTTTCGATAAAAATAATAATCAATCATCATATTTACTAAATTTATTCAGTTCACCAGAAATAAAACTTAAAGCTTATTTTCTGGGCACAACTTTTGTGTTATTATGACTTTTCATTATAAAATATTTATTGTTCTTCAGACACCACTTATGAAAACTTGTTAAATTACTTGTTTTTTCCGACAGCACTTATCACACCGAAAATATTCAAGAAGAGTTATCCATATTTGAAGTATATTTTCATTCGAACTTTTTTCAACGTATGTTCCACAAATTTTCCTATGAGTGCTCCGCCACGAATTTTCTTTATAGATAGCAATCTAAACTATCTCGGCAAAATTGTATAAAAAAATATGTTAATATATCAGAGTATGTCCTCAAGCCACTTTTTTAGAACTCCAGGTTAAATTAAATCAGTTTAGCAGAAATTTTTTACAAATATGAAATTAAAGGACCGTTCATTAAAAGGCGAACGTGTCTGTGATTTCAAAACTGCCTTATTTTTCTTAATTATTTGAAAGAGATTATATTTCTCGTCGTGTTGAAAATGACGTTCATTTAGTCAAATTTATACTTTAAACAGATCATTAGGTTTTTGAAGATAACGTAATAGAACTCTCCTGGAAAAAATCTTCGAAGTTGAAAATTCTGACTTTTCTATGTAACGAAAAGAAAAGTTGGTTTTTATCATAGATTTTCTATTATATTAGAACGGTAGTATTTATGAATATATTATAACATATACGGTAAGTGGCTAGTAAAATAACCTCTCAAGCTTTGGCCAACAAATTTGATCAGTCAGGGGTGCTTTTCTACAAGTCATTAGCTATTATACAAGAATATCTGGGAAATTGTTTTTTTCTGAAGAGGTGCTTTTCACGCACCTGACTATATATTTGGCATGCAAATGCCACTGATTGGCTTATTCGCCCACGATTTTAAAACAAAATTACCCTCTTCAAAGTATCAATGCAATTTTGTTCTGGAATAAAGGGAGGGCTCTTTATAACGAATAATTATTCGGCAATAATTTGCAAGCATTTTTTCAGAACAACACTCAAGGTTTTTTTACAAAACTCGGGATAAGGAATAAATAGTCATGAATACGCTTTGATGCATACTGAGATCAATTTCATTTTGATTGAACTTATCTGTAAATCCCTGATTTAAGTGATCCTGAAAAGCTAGATTTTTACAAGAGAAAAGTGAGATTTTATAAGATTTAAAATAATTTTAGTCTTCGAAACACCGGAAGGAAATAAAATATGATTCTACATTACATTTTGAAATAAATATTTGATTTGACATTTTTGAGTTATACAAATGGTTATTAAACAATTTTAATCTTAAATTTATTTTTATGCTGATTATTTTAAACTCGCACAACCCTATTTGTACGTTATTTTGAAGCAAAAAGCGTGGGCAAATCAGCGACATTCTCGAGCCAAATAAAAAGTCAGGTGCAATCGGAAACTCCCCTGGGAAAAATAATCTCCAAAATTAGTATTGCTGAAAATTCCGATTTCTGATTTAATTTATTTTGGGGTATTTTTTGCTTGGGTTAAAAATCAAAAAAAAAATCAACTTATTTAATAAGAAATATTATTAAAGCTATCGCAAACTATTTCCTGGCCATGTATAAAAAAAATTAATGCCAAAATGCTTGTAATTGTGCTTATTTTCATAACAAAACCCATTTAAATGAAATTTTGGAGAATGTTTTCATGGGCCTCAATTAGCAACGACCACCCCCTTAACTGGTTCAAACTAATAAAGTTTATCAACTTTACTGACAGATCTGATTAAATACAATAATAAAATTAATAATCAAAAGCCAGAAAAGTATAATAACTAGGAATATAATATTTGATTTGAGGGTTATTAAAAATTGATTTTTGATTTTTTCCCACGTACCCCCCTTGTTATTTTTCCAAATAATAAATTAAAAATGAATCGATTTGCTTGATATGAAAATAAATCGCTTGAGTTGACTAAATGAACGTAAAGTTAAACTTTTTCCCCTTCATTGCATCCAAAACATCACGATTTGACCTGTCATTTTGGAAGTAAAAATCAATCTTTTGTGATTTTTTTGATAAGAAAAATTAAAAAAAATCTGTAATTAGTTTGAAAATATTAAGTATAGAAACTATTTTGTTAATCGTTTTTTCCGACTTTCATAATGATACGAAACCAGGCATTCCAAGGCTTGTCAAATCCGTTAGCAAGTGGTGTCCAAGGGTTAATGCGCGAACAAAATAGACAAAAATTTTGAAAATTTTTTTTCGTGTTGAACGAAATGAGATTAAGTTGAATAAATTTATCTTGTAGTTATGCGTTGAACGTGATTACTTCGTAAAACTATTTCTTTAATTCATTTATGGTTTCTCGAGAAAATTTTCGGAGTATATGCTTGATCTACGTATACTGACCAAAAATTAGTCATGCTTTTAAGAAACGTATTTAAAGTTCAATGATATCAGAATTTACAATAGGTACAATTTTCATATTTAGAAAAATAGTTTTGGAAAAAATTGGTCGGCATGCTGACTGGTCAAATAAAACCACTTCCGATATTAAACCCTGTCATCTGGTGACCACAGAGTCTTTTTGACCACCAGTATTCCGTAGTTATTCGAAGGCAATTTTCTAATTTTGAAAAAGTATAATTCACCAGCGGTAACAAAAAAAATGTCCCCTGCTTCAAAAATGTGACAATTGGCACGATTAATCATTGCAGGTATATATTTTTATTATGATTATCATACGATGCTGATGAATTATTAAAACTATTCCCAGGTATTTAAAAAAACTTATAAAATTTAAGATATATAGAAAAAATGCAGTAAAATTTAACTATAGAATTTGAAACAAGAATAAATTTATCATTATAAAATTTACCAATTTAATTTTAAGATTTAAAATTTTTAGAAAAAAATCGAAATATTGAAATTTACATTTGTAAAAGGTATAAGTTTACAGTTTGTTAAGTTTTAGGTCGAGAAAAACTATCACGAGGAACCAGTCACATGATTGGTCAATTCATTATAAGGTTCTCATTGGCTACTTATAAGATGAATCTAAATACCCTTGCCTTGCTATTCTTGATAAAAAATTGTACATACTGTATGGATGATTGAATAAGTTTTTCTACTGATAATCATTGGTTGTTATTTTGAAAATATAACAATATAGTAATTCTTCTCGATTCTGATATAAGTTTTCACCTTTTTAAATATTGTTTTATTTATTTTATCAATTTCAAATGTGCAAAATTGGATTATAAAGCAAGTATAACTAGCTACATAACTACAGACTAATTTGATTTAATTAATATACTTTTTCCGAAATATAAAAATCGTGAAAAATCCTTGGAGTTTAAACCAGTTCGTCTTGAAACAATTTTCACTTTTTTGCAATTAAGATTGAAGTTATCCAGATAATTTTAACAATAAAATGGGTCAAAAATAGGCCAAATTCTGACAACAGTTATTTTTTGAAAAAATGAACAATTTGAATTTTTCAGCTATAATTTGCAAGACAGAATTTATCAAGCGGGATTGAAGTGGATCAGTGGCATAATTAAGGGGGTGGTCGAGGCAATCTGGACCTTTTCAAACTGCGCCTCAAGAATAAACGGAGAACAGCAGTAACATCATTATACTTTGTATGCAAAGACAAAGTTTTGATGAATTTATAAGATTAAAAAAAATATTTTCCATGTTTGGAATAGGCTGTCCAACCTCTAGAAAACTGCCAGAAATTAATCTTAAAATTTTTTGTCAGCCTTCGTCCATGACCCAATTTTTACGATTTTTCACGAATGATCATTTTATTCACGTGAGAATCGACGTTCGGGCCCGGAATTTTGATTTTTCTCCTAGGTGTCACTAAATCGCAAAAATGATCATAAATGCTGTGAAAAAATTAAAAAAAAATGACCATTGTCTTTGCATACAAAGTATAATGAAGTTACTACTGTTCTCCGTTTATTCTTGAGGCGCAGTTTGAAAAGGTCCAGATTGCCTCGACCACCCCCTTAAGTCCTAATTATCATTTTTGACCTTATTTTCGGGTGAATATTTTCGATGAATTGATCAGATTATACCGAACAGATTTTTGAAAATGAAATTGGCTCATGACATTTTGTGAAGGATTTTTAGACGCTCAAAAAAGGTAAGCCAGATTTGCATTCAAAATCCGAATAACTAAATAATTTCTGAAATAAACTTCTGAAACTATCGAAAAATTAACCGAGGCCCGTTACGATATCAATTTCAAGGAATTTTTAAAATTATCTTGAATTATTTATTTTTGATTTTGAACAAATTTTTTATAATTTTCAAATTGATGAGCTTCTGCATTCATCAACAAACTGTGTTTCAACATTTTAAAATATAAATGCACAAAGGATTTTTTTAAAACTGTAACAAGAAGAAAAAAACGTCTTGCTGTTGAAAAGTGGATGTGAAATTATAGGTAACTTAACCCCCACCTGCACGAGCGTGTTTCAGAACACAGAGACCAAAAATATTTTGAGGAAGTGTCATTGCGCCGTCGGGATATCGAAACAGACCCCCGATAGATCTTCTTATTTTTAATTTCAAGAATTTTGATGAGTTGTTGAAATTTTTTATCAGACCGGAAATGCATTATTTGATGCATTTTTGTTAAATGCAGTTAAAACAGTACCGGAACAAGATAATGATCTACAAGGTAGCAAATTTTATTGTGACAACGGCCCTGATTCTGAAAAATCGAGTAAATGGAGTTTCGTATGCTCAAAATCGAGGTCAGTGCTTTAAATGGGCGTTTTAAAAAGTCAGTTTCTGACCACTAGATGGCCAAAAAGTTTTTGTTGTGCCCTAATTCGTTTTTTCTGGGTCAACAACCCCCGTGACGTCAAAAAATTTGTATCAACTACTGTAGTTCTCTCGTTAGTTTTACCGGTGCGCTCCCTAAGTATGTGTGTGTTCTGGAACACTCTTGTGCAGGTGAAGGGGTAGGACATCTCGTGCAGGTGGGGGTTAAGGTGGAAAAACTTGAAAATCGTTGAATTTAAAGTTCTATATTTTGACATTACTGGAATTTATGTCATAATGCCAAAAATTATATTTCTTCAGCCACTTAGATCGGTTTTGCCTCTTCCAAATTATTTTTGGCTCAAGTTAGATCATTCAATTAATGCTTATACGTTTAAGGTCCGTTCAGAAAAATATCTGAAAATAGTAAGGACCCAATAGCGTTCAAAGATTCTTCTCAAAACAAAAGGTCATTAAAATTAATAAAATCTCTCTGTCAAAAAACCTCAAACCGTTTAAAGGTTGAGGTTTGTATACTGTATAAAATGAATTTTTTAGTCATTTACCTTGTCATCATCCTCGCCACTAGTTCACCACATTATAATTACAATCCGCAGTAAAACGTTAGTTTATCGCTATCAATTAATCACAAAAATATTTAATCCATTTGTCTCACCATAGTACCAAATATTTATGGCAGAAATAAACTTAGAAAATTGTCCAAAAAATCTCCAACCGAGGCAGATTTGAATTTTTGTCAGTGACTGAAACTATCAATCTAATGGAAATATTTTATTTACCGGGGGTATGTGATATCACAATGTATAAGAAAATTTACCGGAAAATCTCAGGTTGATTTATTTCATGAGTTATAAAGTCTGCTTATCAATTACAAAATTCGCTTATACGCAAGTTAGTCACATTTTGACAACTCAGGGATAAAAATATGCACCTTGAATTTCCACGGTGACTATATATAGATTACACTGCCCAAGTTCATGAAAAATTTGGTTTCTTGCTGGTGAATAACCATTTCGGGCCACGAATCGTGTGATGATTACGTAAATGTTGATAATATTTAATTCAACCAAAATACACGTTTAAATTCAGCACCTACGCAACAATCGGCCCAACAAAATACAAATGAAGAATAGTAGGCTATGATCTACATGAAGTCTTATTAGGAATTACGAAACATCACGCGCTTTTTGTCCCGAAATAGTTCTTAACCGGAATAGAAAATATTTTATGTGAACTGGGGCAGTAAAAGTGATTTTCTATAAAACTTCATTCATGGAGAAAACTATCGAACTTATCACCTTCAGGGTAATTTTTACAATTATTAACAAAATATCAGAAATATCTAACCGAGACAAATTTCATCTGAATTCACATTTTATTTGAAAGTTGGTTACACTAACCACCAAGGTCAGTTGTGATGAATTTTCTCTAAGAAAGCGAATTCAACGATTAACAAATCATAATAAATGGTTTGATAATGAATTTCAACGTATTGATCGAGCTTTATTATTTGGATTTTTTGACCACTTGAAAATTTGAATTATTCCTAGTAAAAAGTTTTCAAAATCATTCTGGATCGTTCAACGTTCGATTTATTTTAACCTTTTTGTCCGTAAAAATGTGCATTTCCGATAAAAAACAGTGTCATTTTTTTGCGCGAGAAAGAAAATTGAATCTCGAGATTGAAATAGCGAAAATGAAACCAACAAATAATTTTAATCACGCGCTTATTGACTACGAATACAAATCAATTTCAAGACCCTTCTGTTTTTTGCGAGCAACAAAAAAACAAGCTTTATAAGTCGCAAAATTGGATGATTTTAGAAAATTAAAATAACATACTTGTTAAATAAATTGCGACATTGTGAGAAAATTTAGTTTACGGTCCAAACATACTGTTTAACTAAGTACTAGTTAGGGTGGTGGGAATCCACCGTAGGATAAGCCTTATCGTTTTTTTACGAGCTCTATTATGTCGACTTCGCTTAGCCCTATCAAAAAATTGCGTGGCCGGATATGTTACCTCGGCATGACACGGCATTTATTATCTGTAAAAGTAAAAAAAACGTTGTTTGAAAATTACATTACGATGAAAAAAGGGTTTGGAGGAGTTATGAAAATATATATACGCATTCGAAAAAATAATTTTTTTTTAACTTTTAGAAGGTGAAATCAGGTTAGATCGATAACTGATTTGAAGTAACGCCCTTTGAAGTAAAACTTTCTTATTTTAACGAATGTTTGCTTATTTAAAGTAACGATTTCATGGAAAATTTAAGGCAAATGATCATTTGACATAACGATTTTTTAATTTTCTACTAAATTGATTATTTCAAATGATCCTTTCATGATCATTTTTACCGGTAGTTCAAATGATAAAAAATGTGCGGCTTCCTTATGGGAAGGATTGTTATAGAGATGGCGTAGGTTAACCATCAACTTTTTGCGGAGCTTTAAGCAATGGATAGGGGGAAAATGGGGATGAAGATAAGGAAAAGAAACACTTATAGAAATTCTGTTTCAAACTATTGGAGTCAAAAAGTTCGAGACGGCAAAAATGAAGCGTTATTATTCCACTTCAAAACAGTTTGCCGTCTCACTAAAATATCGATTTATGACAGATCAAGTCAAAGATTGGATTTTTGCCGAAATTTTGGACTTCACAAAAACTAATATTATGAATCAGTTTTATACAATCAGATCAATTTCAGTTTAATCCGTGAT
This sequence comes from Oikopleura vanhoeffeni, assembly GCA_004367855.1. NCBI lineage: Eukaryota > Metazoa > Chordata > Appendicularia > Copelata > Oikopleuridae > Oikopleura > Oikopleura vanhoeffeni. Next base: position 350,022 of record SCLH01000313.1, on the reverse strand, counting down.
ATATTTGTCATATTCTGAAATTCAGCAATAATTTATAGAGAAATTTTTAGAAAAATAATGAATTTTGCCCACTTTGTTTAAAACACTTATTCGCAGATAAGGTAGTTGAACATCATGCGCAGCTGGAGGCTAGCAGTGAAAAACAAGTTGTTAAATTTGAGTTAAAAAATCAATTTCCAACTAAAAATATATTTTGTATATAAATCCTTAAGACTTTTTAAAGGACTCGCATCTTGAACTTGAAATTCAAATTTTATAACACGTTCAAATCAATTAAAACTCGTTGGAAAAACATCTTTCGTTGGTTTTGGTCCAAACTTGATCTTTTTATCAATGTTTTCACCTGAATCAATAATGTCACTAGAGTTTTACCGTCATTAAAATAGGCTGTCTTAAAATATAATTTTAGGATTATGTCTTTATAAGAGAAATAAATATTTGCCAGATGTACAACATGTAACATTATTGCTCGAGAAAAAAAGGACGGGCCTCGAGATTGAAATAGAGGAAACGGAAACGTTATTGGTCGAGTCAATTAAAGGCGCGTGATAATTGGCTACTTATACAATCAATCTCGAGACCGTTTATTTTTTCTTGACCAAAAATTTTACATTATTTCCATAAAGATTCTAAGTTACATTATTTATATGAGCCAATCAAGCTGCGTTAACGCAAAATTTTTGGTCTCGAGTAATTTTCTCAAAAGTTCAAAATTAAAATGAAGATCAAGACTGAATTTGCTGATATTTTGAAAACTCGGCATGAAGGTGTTGATAAACTTACTATTTAAAATCAAATCATATCAGAGTTAATTTTGCTTGAAGGTCAAAATTGAGCAAAATGCATCAAAAAAGCCTCTAAATACATCACACGCTGATTATGGTTGTTATCACTATTTTTCTGGTTAGTAAAGTTATCACACTGCGCGATCATGTTTTTATTAGCGTGGGATTTATAGGTTATTTTGCGGCAAACTCTACTTATCAAATCTGCATGTAATTTCTGACTTTGGGTGAAATTTTTCTCTTAGAAAAAGTTCGATCATAAGATAACTTCAAGTTGTTTTTGGTTATATACTGCCATGGGAAAATTGTTGCCGTGTTTATTTTAGGCCGAAAATTCAAGAACATTTACGCAAGAATTTCACTGATTTTATTTTGCTCGGGCGTGTGCATCCTTAGAAGATAATCCTTAAATTGCAAGTCGCACAAATTTTAGATTTTAATTTCTTAAAACTGACTTTACGTTCGTATTGAACAGCCGATAAGCCGACTTTTTTGAGATATCAGTTGCAGAATTGTAGTTGTTTTAAAGCCGATCTAAAAGATCAAATCGTGGTTTTTAAATTCTTGGTACCTTTTAAAATAGGGATCTTTATTTGAAGAGTCAAAGTCGTGACATTCTAACGTATACTGTTTTAAAAATACGCGAGATAGACATAATTTTAAAACAATTTACTGAAATTTTATCGATTTGATTTTAGTGATATTCGGTCCAGAGGTTTTTCCCTGTATCCGGGATTATTAAGCAATTATTATGAGTGAAATTTAAGGTTTTTATGTATATTGTTAATTTTGACCGAATCTAATTTTGGCAAAATAGAATTTTTACTCAGATTGAAATTTATGGTATAATCAAAATTTTGGCAATGAAAATTTTTGGGCGAACAAAGTTTCAAAGCTAATTTAAATTTTCGGAGAAATAAAATTTTAGGGCGACTCAAATTTGCGGGCAAATCAAATTTTTGGCGATATAGAATTTCTCGGCAAATCGAATTTTTGCGAAATGCTTGGACTCTTGAAGCAATTTCATAAAAATATCAAAGATTGACATTTATTTAATTGATTGATATAAGTCAATTAATTTTTCTGAAAACTTATCAATCGGAAATACTTATTTTATTTTCATCATTCATTCTCATTTTTTCTTTAATTTTCTTATTTCTCTGAATTTCTAATAAAATCTCTAGTAAGTGTATATCCTCTCCTGATGAGTTTTTCTCGGTATTCTTTCAAATTCTCTAGAAATGGATTATCTGTATTCCCTGTAAATGAGTATCACTCCAAGTTAATTCTTGCGATTATTTGGCAGTCTCCAGATTTCTCCAAGTTTTTTATATAAAATTTTTAGGTTTCTGTCTCTAAAAATCTTGCTATTTTTTATCCTGAACGTTAAAAATACAACAAAATCTTCAAATATCGGGCTATGAGTTAAAAAAAATACCCCAAATTCAACGATATCGTGACAAGGAATAGGGAGAGAAGTTCAATTTTTTCATCCATGATAAAATCTACCACGCGAGGCGCAAGAACTGACAGGAGGCGTAATATCATAAATTCTCCTTCAGTACTATTCTCCGCAAGGTGCTGATCAAGAAGTCAATTGCTGGAAGAATATTATTTTATTGATGACAAGGATCTGACCAGTGTTTTTGACCTTCGAATAACGAACATACAAAAAATAACGTATTTTTTTTTCGAAAATACTCTTCAAAACAATGTGAAATTTATTGAATGGGAAAATGGCAATGCGCTGAAACAGGGAATCCTCGATTCTGATCCCGAATATATATATGCTCATGTTTGCTAGCATTTGCTTGATCTCACAAAGCACTTTTAAGGAGATCTTGGGACTTTCCTTTTTTGACTATGTTTGATCGATTATAGCCCAGATACTATAAGCAGACTATACTTCGATCTGGATAACTTTATCATAATTGTTACGTCAAAAATGATATTGACCGATGAAATCACACAATAACGAAAATAAGTTGACGTCGTGTGATTTGATTGGTCACTATCTTTTCCAACGTCACAGTTATTACACTGAGTAACTGTTCATACCGAAGTATAGTATTCGATATGGATTAGAAACCTTCGCTAGATAGATTCTTATTATTTGACAGATGCAAACGTCGGAAACCACTCAAAAATTTGAATTTTTTATAAGACAATGATATCAACTTAAATTTTGGCGGCCACCTAATCATATTCTCGCATTCTCTATCATTCCAGGTCCACGGCTTTGTTCTCTTTATTTCAGATCGACTCGGTTTTACGAATCGCATTATAAACTATATTGACGCTCAAAATAACAATGCTAGAATGAAGACAAAAACTCGGCCATGGGACTGCAGAATCTAATCAGTTCGGAGTCCGAACTTCGGACCAAAACATATTGGACGGGCCAACTAGATCGTATTTAATCGGTATGTTCCGATCCGATCAGATCCGAATAGGTTTGACAGTCCAAGTTTTCGGATCGTTTCCAAACAGTAAAATATATTATCAGTTCCATTCCGATCTGATCAGATCTTCAACATGTTCAGCTCTTTTTTTAATCTTTATTTTACCTCATTTTTTAAGGGAGTACCAAAAATGGGCGAGTGATTCTCTAAAGTTCTCTACCTTGGCATGCCGTGCACTTCTGGTACCAATCCAAAGGATGTTAACGGGCAAGGGTTAATTTGCGGGGTTGCTGCATGCGAGGGTTAAAACCGGGAAAAATGTAAAAATAATATATTTGTCATCTCTGGGCAGTCGCTAAAATAAGAATGCCACGAAAACAGTGAACTGTTTTCGGGCCAAAAGAATAGTGGCAACTTTCGTTTGAAAAACTCTTTATTCGAAAATTATGAAGTGGCAAAAAGTTTCCCATCAAGACAAAAAAATTAAAAAAAGTGCAAATCTGTCAAAATGCACCGAGGCCCTTAAACCTATCCGTTCTGTCTGTGCTCCAAAAAATCGATCTGATGTTATGACGAAATTAATTAAATCGTACTTGAGCCGATTATACCTTAGGTCGCTTTTTTTTCGGTTGCTCCACCATGATTTCGACTAGGAGAACTAGACAAGATAGCGACAAATAGTTTTCTGCACGTGAAACATTGGAAAAAAATATGCGGTAGAAAATTTTTTTGGCTTCCTAGGTTGATCACGTGACCGGAAATCAGTCATCGAAATTGCTCAAAATGACCGAAAAAACCATTTTTTTGCGAATTACCGGTGAACCGGTAATCATCGGAGAAAAAGAAAAAATCCTGCGTTCCAAATTCGGTTAAGATTAAGATGCAAAAAACCGTTTGTCGCTATCTAGTCTAGTTCTCTCAGAACAGATACCCCTTAGGTGGAGCAACCGAAAAAAAAAGCGACCTTATTGTTATTTATAGGTTGATACAGAAAAAATATATTCGTAGAAAGTGAAGAGCAAGGCCATAAATTTTCTCATCCTTACAAATTTCGAGCAATTCCATTTTTTTATAAACTCAATGAGCTTATCAGCTATTCCGATATTTTGTATAAAATCAATGTGCTTAGCAGCTTTGCCGATGTTTTTCATAGGCTCAATGAGATTAGCTGCCATTCCGATATTATTCTTAAAAGCTCAATGAGCTTAGCTCATATTCTCTTTTTGGATTCAATAAATGACTTTTCTATTCCAAGTGATGCATGGACATTTTTCTAATTTTTTTCGAAAAAATAACGGGATGTTAAAATAAATCAAAATAAATACCCACAGAGGCAAAGTTTTATTTCAAATTCATGCGTTAACTTGATGAATGATTCACTCATCGAGCCGTCAGTGCATGCCTCGGCAAGCCAGTGTCATGACATATCATGTGACTGGCTTAA
>SCLH01000313.1:331540-344540 GCA_004367855.1 Oikopleura vanhoeffeni | reverse complement strand
CCCTTGGACTTTCGAAAATGCCATTTTTGTGTTGAGATTCGGCAAAATCCCCTGGGTTTTCAACATTGTCGTTTTTGTTCTGAGATTCGACATCCCCTATGATTTCTAAAATGTTGTTTTTTTTCTGGCAAGTCCTAACACATTTTAACATTACCCTGTTGCAAAGAAAAAAATTCAAAATATTTTTATTTTTTAGCCAAAAAAAATATGTATCAACTGTGGACTATAATGGGGCCTGAAAATATGTCTAAAAATTTGACTTTCAATTGCTAAAAATAATTTAAAGAGATAAATTTTTGAAAAAACCGATAAGGATTTTTAATTCTCAAAAATGAATATCCCTTCAAACAAACGACCGAAGTCGATTTTTTAAAACACTCAAAACTGGGCGAGTGATTCTCTAAAGTTCTCTACCTCGGCATGCCGTGCACTTCTGGTACCAATCCAAAGGATGTTAACGGGCAAGGGTTAATTTGCGGGGTTGCTGCATGCGAGGGTTAAAACCGGGAAAAATGTAATAATAATATATTTGTCATCTCTGGGCAGTCGCTAAAATAAGAATGCCACGAAAACAGTGAACTTTTTTCGGGCCAAAAGAATAATCATGATACAAGTAGCGAAATAGGCCTTAATCAACAACTAGGGTGTCCACCATGGTAACAATTCTCCCACTAATTAGCGCATAACACCTGAAAATGCCTGAGGTTTATGAATATCGCCTTCAAAAAAAATTCTCGCATCGGGTCAAGTTGGAAATGGAGTTGTAATGAAAAGTGGTTTTTCATATTTTTACAGATACTTAAGTATGTTGAGAAATTAAAAATATAAACGTTTGCAAGAATGGACACTTTTATTAAAGATAAAATATAAAATAAAAAATTTTCACATTTTTTTTACTTTCAAAAATCACTCCTTAAAAATGTATCAAACTGCCACATCGCTGCTACCCCCTTAAATGCGACCAGTACTCCCTTAAACTTATTTAAATAACCTTTTTCCTGTGCTCGAAAATGTTTTTGCAGTACAAAAACTTGAATAAATGGTAAGTTTTAAGTTTATCTTATTATAATGATTACTGTATACATTAATTATTAGCTGATGACGAATAGCTGAAATCTTTATAAATTATAATAACTCATTTATTAGGAGATTTCAATTATTCAAGGTTGTAAAAAGGAACTATTTTGCGAGGACTTGGTTCCCCTTCTCATTTTTTCCCTATCTTTTGCTTACATCTACGCATAAAAGGGGAACGAAAATTACTAATATTTAAAAGCCTGCTTATTATAACATAAATAATTAGTTGATAATTGTTAATAATAACATTAATAATTACTTGATAATGCAATTTAGCGAAACGTCGTCGATACATGTAATTGAAATACATAATCACTTTTATTTATTTTAATAAAACATTTCAAGGGAAACTCAAACCAATTTTAAAATATTAACTAGGATCACATGATTTTTTTGGATTTTATAAAATGTCAGTTCCCTGGTCCGATTAAATAATGAAAAACATTGAAACCGATTGCACTTAAGGGCCTCGGTGCATTTTGACAGATACCGATATGGGCTCTTGATGAACAACTTTTTACTTGGTTAAAATATTCTTCTCAATATACCACCAAAATAATGTATCATACTACAAAGGCAACTTTTATAACTAAAAGAATAATTCAAGTATTAGATATTATAAAGAATTATTGATTCGAATTAACTTTTCGCATTGAAATTATGAAAATTTATGAAAGACGTTCACGAACACTACTGTAAAAATGCCTTACTTTTCTTTCAAATGTTTTTACGTATTTGTTTCAAATCAACGAAAAAACTTCTTCAAAATGGCCACTTTAACTTTTCGCGTAGGTGACCTATATTTTTAGTATCTATTTGAAAAATCATATGACATTTTTTTGGGATTTTTAGTCGAAACTATTTGGAAATATTTGAAATTTCCTCATTTCTTGTTTCAAAATTTTTTCAAACTAATTTTTTGGAATCCTTAGCTGAAATATTTCGAATGACTACTTTCAACTATATTTGAATATCTTTCGTATTGTTCTTCGCTTGTTTATACTCTGAATCATACTTTTTGAATGGAAATACGGTTTGCGCGAAATATAGTTAAGCCCTTTTTAATAAAGAATTAAAAAAAATTATTTCACCGAGACTTGCCTAATTGGTAAGTCAACCCATCCACCACGTAAAATTAAATAAAGTAAACTCATGAAATAATTTTTTCTTTCGAAATGCTAAAATTCTCTTTTTTCGGTCTTTTTCGTAAATTTGAATTTTCGATTTTGACGTAGAAATCATATAAAGTTAAGTTATATGAATTTTCAATGGTGGTCAAGACCATTTTTTGACCCTTTTTATTAATATAAACTAAAAAAAGAAATTTTAATGTAATTTAGACACCTAAAGTAGCAAGCGCGCGTTTCTTCAAAAAACGATTTATAAAGTAAAAGTAATCGATCTGAAAAAAATCAGATGAAACAAAGTGAGCTCAAAAGTGGCAACTTTCGTTTGATAAACTCTTTATTCGAAAATTATGAAGTGGCAAAAACTTTCCCATCAAGACAAAAAAAATTAAAAAAAAGTGCAAATCTGTCAAAATGCACCGAGGCCCTTAAACCTATCCGTTCTGTCTGTGCTCCAAAAAAACGATCTGATGTTATGACGAAATTAATTAAATCGTACTTGAGCCGATTATACCTTAATGTTATTTATAGGTTGATACAGAAAAAATATATTCGTAGAAAGTGAAGAGCAAGGCCATTAATTTTCTCATCCTTACAAATTTCGAGCAATTCCATTTTTTTATAAACTCAATGAGCTTATCAGCTATTCCGATATTTTGTATAAAATCAATGTGCTTAGCAGCTTTGCCGATGTTTTTCATAGGCTCAATCCGATTAGCTGCCATTCCGATATTATTCTTAAAAGCTCAATGAGCTTAGCTCATATTCTCTTTTTGGATTCAATAAATGACTTTTCTATTCCAAGTGATGCATGGACATTTTTCTAATTTTTTTCGAAAAAATAACGGGATGTTAAAATAAATCAAAATAAATACCCACAGAGGCAAAGTTTTATTTCAAATTCATGCGTTAACTTGATGAATGATTCACTCATCGAGCCGTCAGTGCATGCCTCGGCAAGCCAGTGTCATGACATATCATGTGACTGGCTTAACTTGCCTTGGCTTTACATGACCGCAAATTATCAGCGACTTGACTTTAGTTTTTCCTGGCTTGAAATTTTTTAAACGACCAATTTTTATCAAAAAATACTGATTATTCACAGATACCATCAAAATTTTTTGAAAAAATACATAATCAGATTATTTTTAATTTTGTTATGGATTTTTATCAGAAAGTTAGACAATTAAATTTTTTAACACTTGCCACAGAATGAATTTATACATAAACGAAATTATGTGTGTTGAACATTCCCAACACAATGTGGTAATAGATATTGGTTATTATAAGGCTATTACGGCGGTCATACAACCGACCAAGTTCAGATAAACAGAATATTATTCTTACCTTCCAGAATTTTATGTTTTTGTGACCTAGACTGTCTGCAAATACTTATGAACGGTTTATAACGCAATCTTTTCTTGACCCTATCATCACATTTCACTGTGACCAGTACACCAACTAAACATTTATGGAAACCCATAAATTTAGTTGATTTCAGTGTTTGCATTTTTTTTAATTAAAAATTTTCATCTTTTTGACTTTTTTTATGAATTTTTATTTCTACAATATTTAATTTTCTAATAATTTTTATGATCATTAAAATTCCAAATAATTATCATTTTTTTTTAGAAAAACCAGAAAAAAAGCCAGGTTTTAACAAAGAATAGATTTTATTATTCAGAATTATAAATATATTTTTATCAATTTTTTTTAAATATCGATATATCATTAAACATTCAGTAGGAGTTATTAACTAAGTCTACTTATTCATTATAGAGACACCTCAGAGTTTAAAAAAAAGAGAGTTTATAATTAACTTATTAACTTTTATTCTCGTTTTTTTGTTAAAAAAATTACCCTAATTTAGCTTTCTCGATTTCCCTACATGAACCTACATCCCCCCCCCCTACATGAACAGAAGTACTTTGTTATCAAATCAGAGAGACCAGTTTCCAAATTATTCTGTCTCTGCTTCTTTCGACTAAAAAACTATTTCTCATTCTAAAGAAGAATAATTAAAATTCGAAAACGTTAAAAAAATACAATATTGCTATTGAAATTTATAAATGTTCATTTATCGTGAATTAAAAGGTATGATATAACGAAATTAATTCGTCATAATCTATTTGTTATTTAATTTTAGTATAGATTTTACTGCAATCTAGTGGGTTTTTGCATAATTGGCTACAATAAATAACGTTTGAGCATGCTATAAATATTAATGATTTGAATTACAGTCAAAAGCTTAAGTTAGAGACATGTCGTTAAGGAATATATACAGGTTCATAGAATGATAAAGTTTTTTTCTACTATATAACAATTAAGGAATATCAATTGTTAAATAAACATGCAACTGAGTTGATGAGCAGGATGATATCAACAAGTGTTAGGTCAAATCAGTGCAAACAAGCTTATGACATTCGCTTAATTTTGGATGGGTAAAAGAGTAATTTTTCAAAAAAGAACACTAATTCAACTTTAATAAGAAAAGCAGAATATACACAATTTTAAGAAATTTTCCAAAACATTAAAAACTTAGTTTGCTTTAAAACTGTGTATCATAAAAAATGAAGATTAAATTTTCATATGTAGAGGATTTCAACTGATCGATTAGGCTATTTTATAATAAAAAATAAAAAACAAACACAGAATGAAACTGCTTGTCACTATTACGTAATAGTTTTTTGAAAAATGTTGGATAAAACGTTTGAACTCAACTCAATGGTATACCTTATCTTTCATTTTTATGAATATTTTGTAATGATTTAATTTGATATCAGAAATTTTAGAAGAATTAAAATTAGCGAAGATTAGGATTTTTTTTATAAGGCAGTTTAATATTATCTTCTTAAAAAAATGCATTTTTGTCGAGTGATCTAATTATGGGTAACACATCCTTTATGCGATTTAAGCGTCTTCAATATATAATTTTTGATGAAAAAGTCCGATTAACAAAGTCTAACTTGCACGAAAATAAATTACAGCCCATTGCTTTGCAGGGAAGTATCAAGAATCACTGCTCTTTTCCCAACTTTAGAATGAAATACGGCCTTATTAAAGCAATATTTTAATTTTAATAAAAGAAATTATAATGGTACCTTTCAATCCGTGCGTGCCAATTGTCAAGAATATGTATGACAAACAACATTTTACCGTGCCACGTAGGCTATTTTGATTCAAATACATTCTATCATTAAAATCCAGTACTGTATCAAAAAAAGAAGTGGTAGTGTAAATGTGCTTGGCCAGATCAGTCTACAATAATTGACGGTTGAAAATAATTATTTTTTAATGGTCATTTAATTTTTGCGCGCATTACCGCTATTTTTTGGTTTTGTGTTTTAGTCGCCTACGCAGATATGTTTACTGTTGAAAAAATGTTGGATAAAACGGTTGACGTCAACTTAAGTACCCATAGCTCCATTTCGCATAAATTGTCAAGCAATAGTTAAATAGACCTCTTTCACTTAATGACACTATCTCAATTTGCGAAAAATGTAATTTGAATAAGAACGTGTTTGACTCAAACTTAATGGTACACCTATTCTGCAATTGTCAAATTTTTCCATTTAGGATTGATTTTTTGTAATAACTGGTCATTACCTCTGCAGTTCACGGATCATTTCCAGGAATCCATGTCTTGAACTGCAAACAAAAAAGGCCAGTATAATAAAAATATAAATCTAAAAAACTCAACATTTCAGCTATAACTGTGATAATTTTAAGGGTGAAGGGGCCTCCTTTAAGGGAGAAAATTAGATTTTTGAAACAATTTCAGAAAAATTGTCAAAGATTAGAATTGATTACAAAAAGAGGTGTTACAAGATAAATTGATACAACAAAAGAAAGAAAAACGTTTTTTTTGGATTTTCGGGGCGCTCGCATATGAGTGCTTTGAAACAAAAACGATGCCCCGACCATGCTTAATAAAAAGCAATGATCTCCACCATCTCATATGAATAAACGTTATAGGAAAAGTCCAATATTTGTCCAATATTTTTTTAATTTGTTTCAAACCAAATTTGGCTTAATTTTGTTGACCAATTTGCCCAAGCGAAAAATAAATCGGGAAATATTACTCCCAAAAAATCCTTTTTTATCGAAAAAATATATGAGTTTATCGTCCATTACTCCGGTGTTGTTCATCGTAAAATTTTCTTATTTTGCATTTTCTCTCACCAGCAACATATTCTCATCTCCGTCAAAAAACTAAATTTTTTTCGCTCAAATAACCTAAAGCGATTTTAAATAAAATCGGCCTGCCTCGACGGAGGCAAAACCGATAACAAGCCATGACCATAATGCGAATAAAATATGGCGAATTGTTTTTGTATGAATACACTTCTTGATAATTTGCAACCTCTAACAAAAAGAATGATGATTTTGCAGGTTTTTTATTTGCAATTTTTTTCATTAATCTTTTTTTAGATTCTTGGTGATACCAACGATTTTTTGATAATGATTTGTACATGATTTGACATATATAATATCATATAAAGAAATTGGTTCTCTAGGATTGTTGATTCGCGTCTGACTAATAAGAGCACCGGAAATAATAACACTGACCAATAAATGCTTCGAAAATAAATTTAAATTCGAACGCGAATCGCCAGGTCAAGAGATGAAAATCTAAGATAGAATCACTCAGCTTCTTGAAAGTGAGCTTATATAAAGATGAATTTTTCTTGCACTCTGGGACATTATGATGGTTTATTATTGAATGATAATTTATCAGAATTTATCATACTTTTCTTACCAAAACATTCATTTTATCATAAACAGAAATTTATATATCATCTAGAAATACCTTTATCGGCTTTGTGCAACTATTCTAAGAATATCATTTGTTTTCGAAAAACAAATAAAGTAATTTACGCAAAAAAAGTTTGTGTGTACTTTTCTATGATCACATTCATTTTTCCATCTGATTAAGTAATTTAGAAATGCAAAATTTTAAAGTCCTATGTTTATAACGACCATCGAAGGATATTCAAAGTGTACACTGAAAGCATCAGTTTTGATCTTTTTCAATGTTTTTAATTATTTATATATTTATGAATTAAAATTTAAAAACATAATTCAGCTTCTTTCGCAATTAAATTGTTTTCAATTTACTTTTATAAATAGAAAAATACTTAAAGAACACCTGACAGAATGACTAAATTTAAATTTTGTCTACGGATTCGACACAAAAATATTATGTAATTACTAAGATATCATAAAATAGAATCTTGTGATACGTGAGTTGTTGATTATTTTTTATTCACAATAGTAAATTAAAAATTATCAAACTGATGAAAAAGATGTTTTTAATAGGAAATATTAATAAAAAAATATTAAATTCAATATTTTTCGGTGAGTTACTCAGTAGATTATATTCTGCTATCATCTTAACGATGATTTAAATTACGAAAGTGGCAAATTCTTCGAGTATATGCGAATTGTTTTTGTATGAATACACTTCTCTGATAATTTGCAACCTAACAAAAAGAAGATGATTTTGCGAGGTTTTTCTTTTGCAATTTTTTCATTAGATCTTTTTTTAGATTCTTGGTGATACTAAGCGATTTTTAGATATGACTTGTACATGATTTGCTATATAATATCTATATCAATAGAAATTGGTTCTCTAAGGATTGGTTGTTTCTCGCGTCGACTAATAAGAGCAACCGAAATAATTCACAGCTGACCAATAAATGTGTCGAAAAAATGTTAAATTCGAACCGAATCGCCCAGTCAACAGAAATGAAAATTAAGGATCAGAATCACCAGCTTCTTGAACAGTGAGCTTATATAAGAAGGATTTTTCTTCGCCCTCTGGACATTATGGTGTTATTATGAATGATAATTTAGCAGAATTTATCATACTTTTCTACAAACATCATTTTGATCGTAAACAGAAATTCTAATATATCATCTAGAAATACTCTTTATCGCTTTGTGTTCAACATTCTAAGAATATCCATTTGTTTTCGAAAACAAAATAAGTAATTCGCCAAAAAAGAGTTGTGTTTACTGTTTCTATGATCACATTCATTTGTTCCATCGATTAAAGTAATTTAGAGGAATGCAAATTTTAAAGTCCAATGTTTATAACGGACATCGAAGGATTCAAAGTGTAAACTGAAGCGATCAGTTTTTGATCTTTTTCAATTTTTAATTATTTATGATATTATGATGTACAAATTTAAATTCAGCTTCTTTCTCAATTAAATTGTTTCAATTTTACTTATAAATAGAAAAAATACTTAAAGAACAGCCTGGACAGAATGATAAATTTAAATTTGTCTACGGATTCGACAGCAAAAAATATTATGTATTACTAAGATATCGCTAAATAGACCTTTTTGTTATCGTGTGGGAGTTAGAGGTCAGGAGCGTGTCAGGAGCTTGAGCAGTTGACTCGAAGGCGACGCGACTGGCGGGGGGTCCTGCCTCGCGTGGGTTTTCGCCTCGAGGCTTACGTTGGCGATAGACCAAGGCCAAAACCCAAACTAAAGTTACTCAATCACCAAAATATAAATGATATTAATAAATAATTTATATAAATGCAATTTAATAATATTAATTATAGAGTGAATCCAAAACTCATTCATGTTTAGTAAGTTTGAATCTGAGTGCAAATTGAAATTTCAATAGTTTGAAATTAAGAATTTTGTAAAATTTGTAAAAATCAAATATTTTTGATATTTTTGCATTTCATATTTTTTGGCTCTGTAAGTTAAAAAAATAGTTATTATAAAAGCTGCTTATTCCTTTCGGGCAGTTAGTAATACCCGTATTGATGAAGCACAGGAGATGATCTCCGTTTTCGAGGTAAACAACAATGAAAAATATAACCGCACGGTATATTGTTTTTCACGATAAGTTTTAAAATTTATTTCAAAAATTTCATCATTTTCGAGGATTTAAGTTGATTAATTTTGCGACAGATTTTGCTCAAGGCAGAAGTGGTCAAAAAGGCAGCAGTGAGTTCTTGAAGAAAATAGGCTGGGCTTCTTTGTTCTCCAACTCCGAAACTAAAAATCCCATTTTATAACTTCGAACATGTTTAACGAAAAACAGCAAGGAAGTGGGTAACTTAGAAAGAAAAGTCTGATCAAACCAGACACTATCTATTTAATTGTTAGCTAATGAATTGACTGAATCATGAAATTGAATATAATTTCAACACAATTGAAAAATATCAAAAGCACGCAGAAGTTGAAAATTAAGCAAGAATATTAAATTTCAGAAACAATTCAATAGAATTTGCTCGTGATGACAATTTGTGTGTACATAGGAATTTGACGAAAAATGTTCATTTTAGGCCGTTAACTTTAGGCCATTTTTGGAGCTTTGACGTGAACAAAAAGACTAAAAAATGAGAGCGGAATTTTAGCTCTTCAACATGGTTCAAATTATTTGACCAAAACGGTTTAAAGAAAAACTACAGCAATTTCGATTTCAAATTTTACCTTTATTGTATAAATTTATAGAAGCTTATAACTTGAGAATTAAGCAAATAAGAAAATTTAAGCACAGTTCTAGAATCTGCTTTGTTATGAAACAAATTGGGTGTACATAGGAATTTGACGCACAATGTCAATTTTAGCCGGTTAACTTGAGCCATTTTTGAGCTTTGACGGGACCACAAAGACTAAAAATGAAAGCGAATTTTGAGCTTTCAACCATGGTTCAAAATTATTTGACGCAAAACGGTTTAAAACGAAAAACTACAGCAATATTCGATTCAAATTTTTTACATTATAAAATTTATAGAAATTATAAATTTATAGAACTTAATAACTTGAGATTAAGCAAAATAATAAAAATTTAAGAAACAGTTCTAGAATGCCTGCTTGTGATAAAAAATTTGGTGTGAATAGGAAATTAAACGGCTAAAATGTCGTTTTAGCCGGTGAAACTTAGGCCAATTTTGAGCTTGACGCACAAAAAATACTGAAAATGAGAAGGCGGAATTTCGAGTTATTTAAAATGATCGAAAATATTTCTGCCACAAACGGTTTAAAAACGAAACCTACAGGCAATCTTCTTTTTTTGTTTTACTTTATTTTATAAAATTTATAAACTAATACCTTTAAGGGAGTTTATGCTGAGCTGAATACAGTCCTTGCGAAGTTTCATATTTTGAAAGCCAGGAGAATATTATCTTAAATTTTCCACAAAAGTACCCAAAAGCATTGATCGTAACTGGTAATTTGTACCGGTACAAAAAAATCGATTTTCTCATTTTTAATACATTGTAATTGCCGAGGTGATTACAGAATTATTTTTATCTTGGGGTATGAATGAATTTTTAAAAAATTTAAGGAGAATATCCGAAGAATTTTTGGTATATTGTTTTAGTTTTATGATTACGAGGTGCTTGAAGTTTAGGTTTCTTCAATTCGGCAAAATATGTTTTTTCTCGGTTTGCACAATACTTAAATAACTGAGAATACTTGTATTTCCATACTAGAGCAAAACTCGGAGTTTCAGGCAAGTTTGGTTTGAAAAATCGATCATTTTATTCGTCTATTGGTTCAAGTAGTTTTAAATAGTATTTGTGTTTTGTTCTGCAAATGGAAATTTCTTTTTTAACCACTTGAACTAAAAGCGAAACAAATATTGATTTTACATAACCCTTGTTGTTAGGAAAGCGGCACCTTCTTTTTAAAGGCGCAAATTGCGGTCATTATGAATATCAAAATTTCAAACCAATTCCATCGACGCAACCGCGGTTAAGACGTCTACCCAAGCTTGAAAAAAGGGGAAAATTTTAGAATTTAAAAAATCTCAGATTTTAGAATTTTCAGGTTTTTTTATTCCGCTAAAACGACATTTTGGTCAATTCCCATTAACACCAATTTGTCAATAACAAGCAGAATTCTAGAACTGTTTCTTTAATTTTCATATTTTTCTATTTCAGTTAAAAGTTCCTATAAATTTATAAATAAGGTAAATTGAAATCGAAATTGCTTTAGTTTTCGTTTGAAACCGTTTTTGGTCAATATTTTTGAACCATGTTGAAGAGCTCAAAATTCCGCTCTCATTTTTAGTATTTTTGTCCGGTCAAGCTCAAAAATCGCCTCAGTTCACCGCTAAAAATGCATTTTTGGTCAATTCCTATTAACACCAATTTTTGGTCATAACAAGCAGAATTCTAAACTGTTTCTTAAATTTTAATATTTTGCTTAATTCTCAAGTTATAGAGTTCCTATAAATTTATAAATAAGGTAAAATTTGAATCGAAATTGCTGTAGTTTTAGTTTAAAAACCGTTTTGGGTCAAAATATTTTTGAACATGTTGAAGAGCTCAAAATTCGCTCAAACATTTTTAGTATTTTTGTCACGTCAAGCCTCAATCGGCCTCAAGTTCACCGGCCTAAAATGACCATTTTTGGTGCAAATTCCTATCAAACACCAAAATTTGTCATAACAGCAGATTCTAGAACTGTTTCTTAAATTTTCATATTTTGCTTAATTCTCAAGTTATAAGTTCTATAAATTTATAAATAAGGTAATTTGAAAACCCGAAAATTGCTGTAGTTTCGTTTTAAACCGTTTTGGTCAAAATATTTTTGAACCATGTTGAAAAAGCTCAAAATTCCCGCTCTCATTTTTAGGTATTTTGTCCGTCAAAGCTCAAAATGGCCTAAAGTTAACCGGCTAAAATGACATTTTTGGTCAAATTCCTATTAACACGTATATATGTCTATATAATACCAAGCAGATCTAGAACTGTTTCTTAAATTTTCATATTTTGCTTAATTTTCAACTTCTGGTGCTTTTGATATTTTTGCAATTGTGTGAAAATTATATTCAATTTAATGATTCAGCCAATTTCAATTAGTAACAATTAGAATAGATAGTGTCTGTTTGATCAGTACTTTTCTTTTAGTTACGCAACTCTGCTGTTTTCGTGTAGAAATGTTCGAAGTTTATAAAATGGGAATTTTTAGTTTTTCGGAAGTTGAGAAACATAGAAGCCAGCCTATTTTTTCTCAGGACTCCACTGCTGCCTTTGACGCACTTCTGCCTGAGCAAAATCTTTCGGCAAATAACTCAACTTAATCCCTTCGAAAATTGTCCTAATAAGCGCCGATAATTAAAAGTGAAATAGCAGGATTGTGCGCTTTGAGTTGCTTAATTAGTTAATATTAAAACTTATTAGAGGCGTAGTTCGGTGGGAGTACTGCTTTTCAATTATTACAATTAAATCGTAATAAATATAAAAATATTACTAATTTTCCGAATTTTAGCGAATTTTATTTCACAAATTAGTTCTGAATTCATTTTATTATTAGTAACTCAATCAACTTAAGTTTCATTTATTCCTGGAGTTTGTAAGTCTAGTTTAGTTGGCGATGGACCAGAGATAGTCTTTCGAGTCTTTCCATTGTTGCGTACAACCTCGAGCGCGCCCCTCCCCAATCACGCCTGGCCACGCTTCGACTCACATGGTACAAAAAGGTCTATTATATCATAAAATTAAGAATCTTGTGATACGTGAGTTGTTGATTATTTTTATTCACAATAGTAAATTAAAATTATCAAAACTGATGAAAAGATGTTTTTTAATAGGAAATATTAATAAAAAATATAAATTCCAGATATTTTTCGGTGAGTTACTCAGTGATTATATTTTTGTTACTGTAATTTTTTTATATTGTTTCCATGCAATGTTGATAATGTCATTTAATGAAAATTTGATTTTATAAAATTGTAAAAAAAATCGCCAAAAAAAACTTTGAATGATCAAATTACGGATTTAACTAGGTATTTAAGTTTTTGTATTGAAAATTAAATTT
>SCLH01000313.1:302240-326402 GCA_004367855.1 Oikopleura vanhoeffeni | reverse complement strand
ATTATTTACTCTGTCTGCGAATGTCTACCCTATAGCCACCGCCTGCTTCAAATCAGGTGGTGGTTCCGGGGCGGCCAAAAAATCGAGCTAGTTTTCTTGCACCACTGCGAAGTAACCGGCAACAACACCTAAAGAGCTCTGACGAGTAAAATTTGTGCTCTTTTTTCCACACTGTGGTTTTTTTCTTAGAGCTTTCGTCAACTTCCCCAAACCTTTTCCTCTGTAAAAAATCTTTTTGTGCAAATTTTCTGTTTGTCAATAAAAGTTTCAGTTAAAAGAAAAAAATCGATTATCAAAAAATCAAGGTGAAATTTAATACGTCTGTCTACCCGTCCGAATAAAAAAAAAAGCAGTAAACAAGAAAACTCAGGCTGTATCTTTCGGAATTGATTTAAGTTTCATTCAAGAAATCTCAAAAAAGAAATAATTCCGCTTAAGAAATTTTGGAAAAAAATTCAAGTCAAATGATACACAATGTTTAAAAGGTTTTGATTTTAAAGCAATTGCTGAAAAATTTCACAGAATCCTGTACTGGAAGAAATAATTTAACAAGGTGCAATTTATAAATAATTCAAGGATTGTTCAGCAGAAAATCATCTTGCCGTTCATTATTTCAGATTAAAAACAATTGAAGCTATTGCATTAATTGTAGTCAGTAGATTTACGGTTTCATCAGTTAAATTTTCACTTAAAATTACGGGTTTGGTATTTCCTACATTATCCACAGTGATTATGTCATAAAAATCCACCAAGTTGATCGTGTATGTTTCAAATGCACAAAACAACCAAAATAACAACAACACCATTTTCGGAATTTGAAGTTTTGTCGATTTTTTCGAGTATTTATCTCAATATTTAAAAGAAATATCACTTTTTTTCAATTGGACCATAAAAACTTTAAAATATCGGCTTGACGTAAGAGATACAATTATATTCTGCGTTAAGACCCTAATTCTACAACAATATAACCAATGTAAAACACTACTGTAATTGCCTTTTCTGTGATCAATAATAAACTTTAATTGTATAATCAGTAGTTCTTTGTGGAAAACACTTCTTTATCATATATCTTACAATATAATCCTCTGACCCTATTTTCGAAAAAATAAAGCAAAAAAATGGCACCTCAGAAGTTTCTGTTTGTTTTGCACCAGCGTTTGCAAAAGTTATAGCGAATTTTGAAATTAAACTAAGGAGGAGATGGAATCCATCTGATGGATTCTTCGATGAATAATGTCCAATAATGTTTTTTTTGCATATTCTAGGAAAGAATAGCACTTATTGACAAAACGTTTCTCAGAAGGTTAGTCCACTAATTTCACAGCTGATGTAAAAATTAAGGTTTCTTTCAAAATAAAACCTACGATGAGAAAATTTTTTTCTTTTTTTAGAAATCTTATCAAGAGGTGTATCAATTAAAAAGTATTGACAAATGTTTTCGCAAGTTAAAAGCTAGTTTTACAAATTGGCTTTCCCAAATAATATTCTGAAGGCCCTGTTTTGCTCATTCTCATCCGGAATATCATCTTCCGAATATGTCAAATTAGAAACCACCATACTGATACCCTTGTGAGTGAAAAACGTATATTGGCGCAAGTTATCTCTCAAAAATAGTTTAAATAATTATCAAATAATCGTTCCAACAAAACAGTTGAATTTTTCCTGGAATATTCGATCGCGAAAAAATAGAGGATCCATTTACATGATTTTTAGGTTACTTCCGAAAAACTAATTCAGAAACTAGAATTCAAATAAAATTGTGAGATATGCCAGTTTTAAGATAGAGTTTTGTGCGTGCTTAAAGGGTATCCGGCTTAAGGGGGGTCGGTGCATTTTTCGGCCAGATTTGCATCTTTTCAATTTTTTTTGTCTTTCATGGGAAACTTTTTGCCACCTCATAATTTGTGCTCCGAATAAAAGATTTTCACAACGTTAAGTTGCACTTTTGTAAGCTAAACTTTGATATAATCTGTGTTTTTTTTCAGATCGATTAATTTTACTTTTATAAAATCGTCTTTAAAATAAAAACACTCTTTAAAAACGCGCGTTTGGTACTTTAGGTGTGCTAAATTACATTAAAATTTCTTTATTTTTTCTATAATAGCAGCTTGCCAAGAATGGTCTTTGATCACCATCGAAAATTATATACATCTTTAATTCATGCATGATTTCGACGTTCAAAAATCGAAAGATTAAACATTTCCCACTAAAAAGACGAAAAAAAAACGAAATTTTTGAGCACATCGAAAAATATATTTTATTTTCAATGAGTTAATTAATTCAAATTTTGCAGTGGGTGAACGAATCGGTTACCAATAAAGGCAGTCTCGGTGAAATAATTTTTTTTTTTTAAATTTTTGATTAAAGAGGGCAAAGTGTACTTTTCGGCAAACCGTTATTTTCATTCAAAAAAGTATGATTCAGGAGTAATAAAAAGAGCGAAGAAATAACAACGCAGGAATATTTGATCAAAAGATAAAGTAGGCATTCTCAATTTTTCAGCTGATGAATTCCAGAAAAAATTAGTTTGAAAATTTTTCAACCAGAAATGAGGAAAATTTTCTATATTTGCCAAAAAGTGTCGACCAAAAAAATCTGCAAAAAAGTGTAATATGATTTTTCAAATAGTCATATAAAAATATGTGGTCACTAACGCGAAAACGTTAAAGTAGCCATATTGAAGAGTTTTTTTTCGTGGATTTGACAATATGCACAAATATTGAACACAAAAATAAGGCATTATTGTGCGAAGAATGTTCAGCGAATTTTTACAAAAATTTCTGCATTAATTTGTCGAGTCGGAATGTTTTAATGTCGTCTTTCAAAATTTTCTTTAAAAGCCAAAATATTCAGAAATTCTGTAGTTACAAAAGTTGCCTGGATATGAAACATCATTTTGTGGTATATTTTTGAGAAAATATATAAACCCAGTAAAAAGTTTTTTCATCAAGAAGGCCCATATCCGCGGATATCCGTATCTGTCAAAATGCACCGACGCCCTTAACACAACAATACAAATTAATTGGTATCCAAGGACAAATGTTTTTAGGAAGTGAAATAACACATTTTTCAATTGTTTAAATTTCGGATGAACAAAATAAAATTTCATCAGAAATTTAAATTATTTCAAAAATCTCAAAAAAAGGATTATTTTTCAATTGAACTTTTTCATTAAAAATTATAGAGAAGAGTATCATTGGATCTCATTTGAAATTCTATATATTTTAAATAAGTAAGGTCAAGCGTATGTGGGCTCTGAAAGCGGATTTAGTACAAGGTTTCACTTTTGGTTTCTTCGCCACTTGAAACTCAGACGGTTTTATAAAATAAATTAAAGCAATCAAAAATTATACACAGTCTTTTCCATGTGGGGCTCATTTTTTGTACTTATTTAAATAGCCGGATCTGAAATCGGATCACCGGTAGGTTAAAAAAAGTTGAAATTTAAAAACCTTCACGGGTTTCAATCATTATCTGAAAAATCTGTATGGTTTATGGTTATTCTGTAATTTTCCTGTTAAAACACCCGTGTCGACGGGTTTCACCTAATTTTTGATTATTTTTAATAAAAACAATGCTCAGCTTTATTTTACTTTTTCAAACGTTTGTCCGGCCGGAAATGTGTGTTTTGGTTTACTTAATTTTAATTAAATTAATTGACGATGGTTATAGAATGCCAATAGTCTCTAAAGAAATAATACTAATTGAAATACCGTTTTTAAATAAACACATGAATTCAGGTCCATGTTTTTAATAATTTAATTTTCAAGTTGAATTTACAGACGCAACATTCTGTTGAGCCGTGTTCCACCTAGCTTACACATTCCTTATATTGAATAATCAGATGTTGAGATTTTTGCAAAAAAATAAGGTAACTTATTTATGCTGAGGATCGTGCTACCAAAAGAATTAAAGACCAAGATCTGTGTCAATTGACACTTGTTTTTAAACAATTAAAGCCGCATTTTCAGTGCATTAAAACGCATTCGTAGTAGTTTCATTTTGACGGCTAAAGATTTTTTAAACAAAGAATATTATAGCTCACGAAACCTAACAAATGTATCAATATTTATTTTTCACGTGACCTTAAATATGTGAGAAAATTGAATTAACTGGAATTTGAAAATTATATTTTTCATGCGTTATTTTCGATTCAAGCATTGGATATCTACTTTGAATCTTATTTCTTTCGAATTTAAAATTTAAGAACCAGAATAACATTATAATAACAAGAAAAAATGATAATTGTGGAAAACTTTTGGCGTTCAAATCTCTTAAAATATTAAAACAGACGGGCTGAATATCAATCTGTTTCAATTGATACAGTCTGTGTCAACGGGTTGAAACGCACATACAACAAACTTGTTCGTGAACACATGAAAGTGAACGTGAAAAACAGAAAATAAATTTTATACAGGAATTTTCTAACTCTTCATTCTTATTATTAAAAACAAGTCAAATTACCGTTGAAATGCTGACTGAACCCATAACCATAATTTTAGTGCCATTTTCATTTTCAAATTATGAATGACAAAAGATTTGTGGATCAATCGGCATTCTGGGCTATTTAAGACTCTACAAATTAATACTGAGTAGTGGTTGGTAGGCTCTCAAAATGGAAAATAATGCACCTTTTAAAATACCTTAGCCCAATTCTCAGAATCAATTTTGATAGTCTAAAATGGCCAATTGATTCGAAAACAGCAGATTGATTATTTTGGCCTCATTTTTTCCATATATTTAAGCTCTATTGATAAAACAAAAAAATAAAGGAGAAAAAACTGCATATGTTTTAGTTAATTTTTCATTTATAAGCAAAGTTAATTTTTTTGGGCTCCAATCTCCTCCTTAAAAGATTTCGAAAATATTGTGAAGTGATTTACAATATTTTACAACGAAAAACCAAAGAAATTTCTTGCATTATTTAGACATTGATCCGGATAAGTCCTTATTTATAAAAGCTGAGTGCAAACGTACTCAAACCAATGTTTTTCATTGTTTAACAAGAATTTCGCTTTATATTGATAAGATTAATCTTGGATTTTGGGAGGTTAAATATAAATAAAAAAATTCAACATATTTGAGTTTTTAAAGTGAACAATAACTTTTGAAGCTTATAATGGGTACTTATCAAGAAATATGTGAACTTACAAATTAACTATTTCATCAAATTCTTCAATTTCATCATTTCACAAAATGTTTCAAAATCATTCATGATTTTCTTGACAAAATTTTGTCATACATTGAATTGATGAAATTTTTCAAATGCTACTAGAAATTGCAAATTGTTAAAAAATGATAAAGCTAACGGACGCAAAACTATTTTTTAATAAGTAAATCGACCCGTTCCGATTCAACTTTTTCTTTGAGGTCTAGGACAAACTAAATTCAAATTAAAAAAAAAATTATTGATAATTTCAGATTTTGAAACCCAGTTTACCAGACAATTACTCACATGTTAAGTAAATGGCTGATTTAGCCTGCTTCTTTAATGTAACAAAAGTCATCAAATAAATGCAACTCAACACAAAAAAAACGATGCTTTAGTTATAAAAAATCCTTTTTTTGTTTAATTCTGGTGTGGAACCATTTTGGGACACGAATCGCAAATTCAACTACATTTTTTTTATTTAGCACTCACGCCAACAATGGGGCCAATAAAATACAAATAAAGCTTAGAAGACTATGATTTTCATTAAGTTTCATCAAATATACCGCAACATCACGCGATTCTTGTCCCGAAATGGTTCTTCACCAGATTAAAAAAAATTATAAACTCGGGCATCGTTATCGGTATTCTTCATAGACCAGACTTTAACTGAGCAAAAAGTTCAGCCCTTATTTGGACATGTGTTATTTTTTCGGTGAGTTAAGGCGAAAGCCGAAAATTGGAAAAATCAAATTATTTTGAATATGAGTCATCTGATTTGACCAAACCACTTTTAAAAATGATTGATCTCTTAAATTATTTGTTCGCCGTAAATGCTCACACGTTATTCTATATATGATGGACCATATCATAATGACTCAAAAAAAATTTAACTGCATTTTGTATGCAATTTATGGAAAAAAAATTAAAAGTGTTATAATATACTTCGCTATTTGTGTTCGTGTTTCAGAACACACACGCAGGTTGAAGTAGGTCGAAGCTCAGTGGTTTTGAACTTGATATTAAGGTGGTTCGGAACTAAATTATCATGATATTTGTTCAAATGCATATTAGCGGAAAACTTATCAAGAAAACTGAAAAACCATCGAAATGATACCTGCTGCAATAACACTTTAATCATGATAAAAAATTCAATCAAATTATACACTTAAGTTTGTGGCGGTGTCATGAGTCGAGCATATGATATGCTGCATATTGCAACATTTTTTTCAAAGCAATTTATACCTATTAAAAATAGTCGAAAATTAATTTGTATCTTTAATAAAATTTGTCATTCTTTGAAAACGTATATCAATAACGATAATTGCCCGAGATTGCATGTGTGGAAACTCGAGAGATTTGGTAGATCTAGCACATAATACTCTCACTCAAAATTGGGCCGAAAGCTCCTTTATTAGACTTGTCAAAATAACAGTACTTGTTAATCGAAACAAAAAAGTGTACACTCCACTGAATAGCTTGTAAAGGCTTTGAACAAGAAGAATCTTCAGCCGATTATCCATTAACAGAGATGAAAAAACGTTCGAAAACGAAAAAACGCGTTGGTTTTCAAAATAACGTCACATTTGAATAGATAATTCAATTTATAAGGGGTAACCATAAGTTTAAAGTGTAGTTTAGACCTCCTCCACCCAGAAACGAGAATCTTCGCCTCACACCCAAAAGCCTATCTAAAGGCACTACTTTGAGCGCTTATACGAGAAAACTGGAAAATGATTCAAAATTACTTATTTGTAACTGATGGAGATCAAGGATAGAATTGAGTGAAAACACGTAACATTTAAATCTCGAAGTTTGTGAACTAGATAACTGCAAGAGAAAAAGAAGTTCACTCACCTTGTATTTCTTGAAAAACCATACATTTTCAATGACATATAAGTTATAAATTAAACCAGGAAACACTAGCTATTTATACTGGCCTCAGATTTGAAATATAATATCTTGATCACTTACAACAATTATTCATATCGTCGCGCGTCAAAATATATGCAGTAAAATGTGAAAATATTCTGAATCAGCTGAAAACTCAAAATCAGTACCACCTATGTTTCACACTTGATTGATTGTATTTTCGCTTTATTTGGTTAAATTGCCGTTCAATTGTTTCAAAAAATATTTTTGAAAAATATTTTTCTTACATATTTTGGTTTTCATAAACAATCACTTGTGAAAATTCTTCTGGTATAGAGACCGCAGAAAAAATAAAATTATTATCAAAAAAATCCTCAATACTTTTCTAAAAACTGGTCTCCTCAGAATTTGTATTATGTTTCGTTTTCACAACAATTAATTTTTTAAGAAATTTTTGCGAAAATCCTTTAAAAAGTAGGAATAAATAACTTTCGAATGGATAATCGTATAAAAATTTTCAAACAATATTTTTGGCAATAAAAATGCAGACTCTATGACATATTTGAATTGTACGTCTGTAACGATGTCATTTCTGCGCAGTTTTGGCTCCCGAATAAATTTGTGCCTGCTGATAGTCAGAAGGGTGTGAGGAGGTTAATGTCAAAAATTTGTGAAGAACAACGTTCTTCACCAAACGCAATAAAAAAAAAACGAAAAAGTAATTAAAATTTGAGATGCTGAAAAATGACGTCCGGCTCAAGAGTAATTTGTTAGAACACATCAAACGCTCAAACAATTTCAAAGATATTGTTTTTTCGGCGGTATTGGCAATTCAGCGATATTTTGCCGGCGATATGAGGCCCCTTGTGAACGAGGAAGGCCATCTTCCATTTATTCAATCCCATTTCAATTAACCTCTTGGAGATATATCCCCATCACTATCGATCACATCCATTTTACAAGCCTAATACACAATAACGGTGTAGCGGTTTTACAATTTATCCCTTTTCAAACTATATTGAATCTTGAATATGGTGGTAATCGTTGTAGTGCGTGTTCGAATATCACTTATGTTGTCTCAGTAATTGTCTAAGTGAATACGCACCAATCAAGTTTCGTGCTCCCAATATCGAGCACCTTTGCCTCGAATTACACCCAAAACAATCACTGATACAACATTAGTCGGATTCGAACACGCGCTATAAAGATTACCTTCATTTCAAGATTGAATTTGGTTGGAAGAAGATTAGGTAAATCAAATTAACTTGAATCTGACTGGTTTCTATCAATGCAAATAAAAAATTTTATTTAACTTTTTTTCTGTTTCCGCAAAGCATATCAGTTTCATTATGACAAGTTAAGCAATGAAGCTTCAATCAAGGTAACAAGATTATAAAGACACTGAGATAATTTAAATCGATAAGAATTGATTAAAACAGTACTTTGATTGATAAGCAGTACTTTCAAAGAGTTCTAAAAGCTGGAAGTGACCTTTCAAACAGCCACAACTATTTTTGAATAATCAAATGAAATCGATTATCAGTTGAATAGATATCTGACATCTAAAACATTTAAGAATTCGAACCATAATCAATCGGTTAGAAATATAAGGAAGTTAATAATGATCAAAAAGGTATTTATAACTCATAAAAATGTCCCAATCCGGGGAGAAAGCCTATTTTTAGTTAACTATACCGAAATTGATTTACTAAAATGGACCCTCTTCCCTGATTTAAGATATATTAACAATGAAAATAGCACTTATACAGCCTGTGATGTATTTTGCG
Source organism: Oikopleura vanhoeffeni (assembly GCA_004367855.1). Classification (NCBI taxonomy): domain Eukaryota; kingdom Metazoa; phylum Chordata; class Appendicularia; order Copelata; family Oikopleuridae; genus Oikopleura; species Oikopleura vanhoeffeni. Next base: position 317,594 of record SCLH01000313.1, on the reverse strand, counting down.
TTAATTTATTTTTTCAGATGGTAGTGTTAGCCGTTAATTTTTCAGCAAAATGGTGAGGGTTCTGACCGGAGAAACTATGAACCTTTAACCGATTGAATTTAAGTTTGAACAAAATAAATATTTTAATGTAGAATTTGAAAACTATAAAAATTATCGAACCAAATTTTTTTTCTTACGGGTGAATTTTGCGGTGAAATTGAGGTTTCAATGTTTAAATTGCCTATTTTTATATCGCGCAAACTCGCGCAGAATTGAGATTATTTTTATCGTAAAAATTAGCTCATTCCGGACCAAAAAAAGAGGGGTTTTGGTTAAGTCTGGCCAAATATTAAAAAAAACATTTTCCGCCTACCCATTTTCGCCATTTTTATCAAGAGGTATGTGGTTGCGACAAATCATGAAAACAATTGTGATATAATATTCTCAGATCTCCTTGAACCCAGTGCTAACTTGAAAAAAATACTTAAAAATTGGTTTATTCCTGAAGGTGCAATTGTCAATTGACATAGCAAGATAGCCAGATTTTTCAACTTCAAATCCACTTGAATAATGCCACCAGTAATATTACTTTTATTAGAACTCTGGTCGAACTTCCAAAAATAATGTAGGCAAAGAATTTCGAGAACATTGAACTTTTAATAAATTTTGTAAGGGGCCGGAGGCCGTGACTCANTTTTTCATTTATAAGCAAAGTTAATTTTTTTTGGGCTCCAATCCCTCTCCTTTAAACAGATTTCTGAAAATCACTGTGAAGTGATTTACAATATATTTTACACTATACGAAACAACAAAGAAATTTTTTTTTTGGACATTATTTAGCACAGATTGATCCGGATAACGTCTTATTCTACTAAAAGCTGAGTGCAAAACGTACTTCAAACAATGTTTTTGCATTGTGTTTCTACCCAGAATTTCGCTTCTAATATTGAACAGCGATTATATTCTTCGTGATTTTTGGGAGGTAAATATATAAAAAAATTCCAACATATTGAGTTTTGAAAGTTGAACAACTAATCTTTTCTGAAGTTCATAAATGGGGCTACTTATTCACACACGACCATTCTGTGAATTAACAAATTTAACTTATTTCATCATAATTCTTTCATTCACATCATTTCTCTCACAAATTCAATGTCAGAAATCATGTCATGAGTTTCTTGACAAACTATTTTGTCATAACATATTGAATTGATCGAATTTTCTTAGATGCTAGCTAACCAGAATACTGGCAAAGAATTGTTAAAATGATAAAAGCTACACGCGACCTCCGTCGCCGCCCAACGTATTTTTTATATAAGTACAATTACCAGGACCCGTTCCGATCAAAGTCTTTTTCTTTGAAGGTCTAGAACGAACTAAATCACAATTAAATAAAAATTATTGATAATCTCATGATTTTGAAACCAGTTTACCAAGACAATTACTTACGATGTTAAGTAAATGGCTGATTTAGCGTTCTACTCGCTTACTTTAATGTAACAAAAGTGTCCAGTCGAATAAGATGCAGCTCAACACAACAAAAAAAACGAGTTTTTTAGTTATAAAAAAATCCTTTTTTTGTTTAAGTCTGGTGTGGAACCATTTTGGGACACGAATCGCAAATTCAACTACATTTTTTTTAATTAAGCACGCACTGCCCCAACAATGGAGCCAATTAAAATATCAAATGAAGCTTAGTAGACTAGAAATTTTTGATTAAGTTTCACAAATTTACCCGCAACATCACCGATTTTGTCCCGAAATGGTTCTTCACACCAGATTAAAAAAATTATAAGCTCGGGCATCGTTATCGGTCCTTCATAGACCAGACTTTACTGAGCCAAAAAAGTTCAGCCCGTATTTGGACATTGTTATTTTTCGGTGAGTTTTAGGCGAAAGCCGAAAATTGGAAAAATCAACTTATTATTTGTAATATGAGTCATCTTTATTTGACCAACCACTTTTAAAAATGATTGATCTCTTAAATTATTTGTTCGCCGTAAATGCTCACAACGTTATTCTATATATGATGATCCATATCATAATGACTCACAAAAAAATTTAATTGCATTTTGTATGCAATTTTATGAAAAAAAAATTAAAGTGTTATAATATACTTCGCTATTTGTGTTCGTGTTTCAGAACACACACGCCAGGTTGAAGTAGGTCGAAGCTCACTGGTTTTTGAAACTTGATATTAAGGTGGTTCGGAAGCTAAATTATCATGATATTTGTTCAAATGCATATTAGCGGACAAACTTAATCAAGAAAACTGAAAATAACCAATACGAAATGATACCTGCTGCAATAACACTTTTAATTATGATAAAAAATTCAATCGAAATTATACACTTAAGTTTGAGGCGGTGTCATGAGTCGAGCATATGTATGCTGAATATTTTGAATATTCTGAATATCTGCGCAACATTTTTTTTCAAAGCTATATATCATAAACATTCAGTCGAAATTAAATTTAAGCGTACTTTAATAAAAATTTGTCATTTTTGAAAACGTATATCAATAACGATTAATTGCCGGAGATTGCATGTGTGGAAACTCGAGAGATTTTGGTAGATTCTAGCACATAATACTTCACTCAAAATTGGGCGCGAAAGCCCCTTTATTTGACTTGTCAAAATAACAGTACTTGTTAATCAAAACAAAGAAGTGTAACCCACTGAATGGCTTGTAAAGGCTTTGAACCAAGAAGAATCTTCAGCCGATTATCCGTAACAGATAGAAAAAAAAAACGTTCGAAACGAAAAAAACCCGCGTTGGTTTTCAAAAATAACGTCACATTTTGAATAGTAATTCAATTTATAAGGGGTTGAACATAAGTTTTAAAGTGTAGTTAACCTCCTCACACCCAGAAACGAGAACTTCGCCTCACACCAAAAAGCCTATCTATAAGGCACTACTTTGAGCGCTTTACGAGGAAAACTGAAAATAGATTCAATTTACTTTGTAACTGATTGAGATAAGGATAGAATTGAGTGAAAACACGTAACTATTTTAAATCTCGAAGTTTGTGAACTAGATACTGCAAGAGAAAAGAGAGGTTCACTCACCATTGTATTTTCTTGAAAAACCATACATTTTTCCAATGACATATAAGTTATAAATTACAGGAAACATAAGCTATTTATAACTGGCCTCAGATTTGAAATATAATATCTTGATCGACTTACACAATTAATTCATATCGTCGCGCGTCAAAATATATGCAGTAAAATGTGAAAAATATTGCTAATCAGCTGAAAACTCAAAATCAGTACCACCTTATGTTTCACACTTGATTGATTGTATTTTTCGGCTTTATTTGGTTAAATTGCCGTTCAATTTGTTTCAAAAATATTTTTTGAAAATATTTTTCTTACATTATTTGGTTTCATAAAATCACTTGTGAAAATTGTTCTTGGTATAGAGACCGCAGAAAAAATACAAATTATATCAAAAAAATCCTCAATACTTTTCTAAAAACTGGCTTCCTCAGAATTTTGATATATGTTTCGTTTTCACCAATTAATTTTTTAAGAAATTTTTGCGAAATCCTTTAAAAAAGTAGGAATAAATAACTTTGAATGGATATCGTATAAAATTTTCAAACAATATTTTTTGGCAATAAAATTGCAGACTCTATGACATAATTTGAATTGTACGTCCTGTAACGATGTCATTTCTGCGCAGTTTTGGCTCCCGAAAAATTTTTTTGCCTTCTGATTAGTCAAAGGGTGTGAGGAGGTTAATGTCAAAAATTTGAAGAACAACGTTCTTCACCAAACGCAATAAAGAAAAAAACGAAAAAGTAGATTTAGGAATTTAATCTGAAATATGACGTCCGTCAAGAGTAATTTGTTTTAGAACACATCAACGCTTCAAACAATTTTAAGATATTGTTTTTTTCGCGGCTATTGGGCAATTCAGCGATATTTTGCCGGCGATATGAGGCCCCTTGTGAACGAGGAAGGCCACTTCCCATTTATTCAAATCTCATTTTAAATTAACTCTTGGAGATATATCCCATCACTCATCGATCACATCCATTTTACGAGCCTGCCTACACAATAACGGTGAGCGGATTTACAAATTTATCCCTTTTAAAACTTAATGATTGAATTTGAAAATGTGGTAATCGTTGTAGTGCTGTTCGAATCTCAACTTTGTTGTTCAGTAATTGCCTCAGATTAGGTAAATCAAATAACTTGAATCTGACTGGTTTCTATCAATGCAATAAAAATTTTTATTTAACTTTTTTCTTTTGTTCCCGCAAAGCATATCAGTTTCATTATGACAGTTAAGCATGAGGCTTCAATCAAGTAACAAGATTATAAAGACACTGAGATAATTTTAATCGATAAGAATTGATAAAACAGTACTTTGACTTGATAAGCAGTACTTTCAAAGAGTTCTAAAAGCTGGAAGTGACCTTTCAAACAGCCACAACTTATTTTTGAATAATCAAATGAAATCGATTATCAGGTTGAATAGATATCTGACATCTAAACATTTAAGAATTCGAACCATAATCAATCGGTTAGAAAATAAGGAAGTTAAAATGATCAAAAAGGTATTTTTTAACTCATAAAAATGTCCCAATCCGGGCGGAGAAAGCCTATTTTTAGTTAACTATATACCGAAATTGATTTACAAAATGGACCCTCTTCCTTGATTTTAGATAATTAACAATGAAAATAGCACTTATACAGCCTGTGATGTTTTTAAGTGTGCGTTAATTCATTTTTTCAGATGGTACTGTTAGCCGTTAATTTTTCAGCAAAATGGTGAGGGTCTTGACCGGAGAAAATATGAACCTTTAACCGATTGAATTTAGGTTTGAACAAAATAAATATTTTAATGTAGAATTTGAAAACTATAAAAATATCGAACCAAATTTTTTTCTTACGGGTGAATTTTGCGGTTGATATTGAGGTTTCAATGTTTAAATTTGCCTATTTTATATCGCGCAAACTCGCGCAGAATTGAGATTTTTTTTATCGTGAAAATAAGCTCATTCCGGACCAAAAAAGAGGTTTTGGTTAAGTCTGGCAAATAATATAAAAAACATTTTCCGCCTACCCATTTCGCCATTTTTATCAAGAGGTATATGCTTGCGACAAATCATGAAAACAATTGTGATATAATATTCTCAGATCTCCTTGAACCCAGTGCTAACTGTGAATAAATATTTAAAAATTGGTTTAATTCCTGAAGGTGCAATTGTCAATTGACATAGCAAGATAGCCAGATTTTTCAACTTCAAATCCACTTGAATAATGCCACCAGTAATATTACTTTTATTAGAACTCTGGTCGAACTTCCAAAAATAATGTAGGCAAAGAATTTCGAGAACATTGAACTTTTAATAAATTTTGTAAGGGGCCGGAGGCCGTGACTCACGGCAGAAAAGGATTATTTGAGACTTGCATGTTTTCGAATCACCGCAAGTCTCGACGCCACTTGAAATTCACACAGTCGAATCTTAACTTCCCATGCCGATATTTTTCATCTGCGGCTATTTCTGATGTGTTCCTTCGCATAAACATTATCAAAATTTTAACAACGTTATTTGAAGTCAAATCATATGACTCATATGGATTACCGACCCTCAGATTACAGAGCCTGAATATTTAAATAATACAAACAGCGCAAGATATTAGCACACAATCAAAACCCTGGATTGCAAAATAGACCGATTTCATTGGTCAGATTAAGAAAGGATCAACCAATCAAATGCTCAGATTTTGCATTTTTCAAATATTCAGGATCTGATCACTAAGGGTCGGTAATCCATATATTGATTAACAACGCTCTGAGGACATCCAGGCCAGGATAAATTCTCGGGAGAAAAACGTAAATCTTTGAAGATGCAGCATTTTTGGTTTGGTAACGCTCTGAGGACATCTGGGCTACATTGAAATTTTAGAAACGCTCCGAGGACATCTGGGCCAGATTGAAATTTTAAAAACGCTCCGAGGAAATCTGGGGGGGACATTTTCAAATCTTATAGCGATTTTTTTAGCATCTTGAGCATATAGGATTTCGAGAAACTCCATTTTGTTAAAATAACGGAGAAAATGGATTTTCTGTTTTCAAGTTCACAAAATTCTAGTATCACTTGGAAATATCATAAGACTTAAACTTGGTTTATAACCTTCATCTTTTCAACCTGTCTCTCCATAGAGATTTCAATTATGGATTTAAATGAAATAGATGAAATTGGATTGCCAGGTACTCCTGGGACTTCTAGATTTGCTAACGTTTTTTATGACACTAAACTAGGCTGTCACCTGTTAGATTTTGGTCGAATAAAAGTTTGGAACTTGGAATTTTAAGCATTTCCATCGGTATCCTTAGTCAACTTAGAACAAAAAATGGGTTTAGGGCATTTCAAAATTTTAATTCCCTGGGATCTAAAATGACCAAAATCGGTACCGGACATGATTTAACCGGAAATTGACGACGAAATTTTTTGCTCATTTGATAATTTCTGGAGAAGGGCTCAATAAGTGTACACTGGGAGGCCCAATATTTCTGTAAGTTTTTTCGAATGAAATTCAGCAATATTAGGACATTTTTGGCGATGTGGGGATAGAAATAAATTTAAACAATCATAAATAAAAAAAAACGTGGGTGTTTGAAATGAAGTCATACTTGAAAATTTATTTTTGTTTTAAGGGTATCCCGGTTCCTTCATTTTCTGCAGTTATTATGTCATACAAATCAATCGTTAATGTTTAAAAAGCACAAAACAACCCAAATAAGAACAAAAAAAATTTGAAATTTTTGAATTTTTTCGTATTTTTTTCAAAATTAAGTTGAAAAATAACGTTTGTTTCAATTAGACCCCTAAAACTTCAAAATTTCGGCTTGACGTGAGCCGATTTTCTCTTCAGTGTTTCCATAGCTTTCTTTTGAGCCTACTTTCGAAAAAATCAAAGCCCATTTTTTCTCGAAAAACTTTTCACGTGACCTTGAAAAATTCATATTTTGAGTTTGGGGTCGACATTGCAAAAAAACGTCACTGTAAAGTTTCTATTTGTTTGGAACTAACTTTTGCAGAATTCTGAGCTAATTTGCAAATTTAACCTGGGAGGAGATAGTTTTTCGAGGCGTAATGTCCAAAAAACGGTGGTTTTTTTGGCATGTTCTAGAAAAAATATAGCACTTATTGACGAAAACGCAACTGTAAAGTTTTGAATAGTAATTAAACAGCTTATGTTAAAATTTGGGTTTATTTCAAAATAAAACCTGGGAAGAGATAGATTTTCCGTTTTGGCTTAAATCCTCTTGTGTCGCTTATGTATGAAGGAGTGTGGTCATACAAAAAAGTTTTGGCATATTTTTTTTTGCAAGTTGAAGGCTAGTTCTACAAATTGGCTAATCTGAATTATATCCTTGACACTCTGTTTGGCTGATATTTCATCGAGAATATGTCAAATTAGGGACCGGGATACCCTTAAGGGATACCCCAAATAAATTAGTGTTTAACAATATGTTAAAATAAATTATAGTTTCAAAATATGCAGAATTACGTTTTCGACCGAATGCGATTAGAGTGGCCGAAGTCGTTCAGGACCGATTTTAAAGGTCTCTGAAACATCCAAATGACCCTCTGGGTCGAAAGATATGTTAATAAGGAAGAAAAAATGCCCCTTACAATTTTTTCGAAATATGTCTTAAAATTACCAATAAACGGTTTTTAACGCATTTTTTGTTAAATTGTTTTTTTTTTAATTAATGTTTTTTTATATAACTTAGCTTAGAATGTATTGTCAATAATCCAGCAAAAAAATGGCGCCTGGATCCAGGCTTGGAATAATATCATTTTTACGGCCACTCAAAATGCGATAAAATTAAAATATAAAAAAGTTAATCAGGAAAATTTTATCTTGAAATTTGACGTCATTTATGAGTCATTCATGAGTCATGAATCAAGGCGCACTCAAAGTAACCTCACACGCCGACGCAAATTCGACAATATTGGCTTTTTCGGCGATATTGGCCCTTTCGGCGATATGGACGCTGGAAATATTTTAGCTTAAAATCAGTTTAGTTTTATTCGGCGATATTTGCAAATTCGATAGAATTAGGCAAGCAATAAAGGCCCCCTGTACTATACAGTAGGTGAGGAAAATGAGCAACACTGGCTATGGGCAACAGTGAGGGCAAAGGGGCTCATTATGAGCAACACTTTTAACCAAAAGCTTGTGTGTTGACCATTATTGTCCTCACCAACTGTATATCCCTTTATTACACTTTGCTCAGAATGCGTAGCCACTACTCATTTTAACGTTGTGGCTACGCATTCTAAGCAAAGTGTGATAAAGGAATATAATATACAGAATGTCAGATTTAACCTAGCGAGGGAGGCACATCAAAGCATGATGATTGGCTCGCGTTCAAAAAATTATTGCTGATGATGTTTCATGTCAATTCCAATTGGTCGGTGTTTTTTATTTCTACGAAATATTGATTAGCTTTGAATTCAACGACCTCAATTGCAATTGTAAAGTATACTGTTAAAATAAATAACAAACATATTTAATACTTTGGAATGTCTTAATTAGGGTAGGAAATGCAATTTAGTTTAATTGTACATTTCCCACTCAACATACTTAAAATCTCAGATGCGGTTGGAAATTATGAGCACGAAAAAAAATTCGATAAAAAAATTGCGAAAAAGTGTCAAAATCTTGTTTGAAAGTATTTTGTTCGAATTTCAAAGTCAATTTTCACAGCTGTTCCTCAGTGAAATTATTGGATGGGCATTTTTGGAAAATTTTTGGTGATGCGCTTTATTAAAGTATTCCTATGGCAACATGACAAAAAAATCAACAAAAAAGTTATTGTCATGTCCCACCCTAGTCTGAATTAGCTTGTGTTTTTACTGTGAATACACGAGTCACCATGCTCTATTGTATTTCTTGTGTTTCCAAAATGCAAATAGATTCACTTATTAATTTGAAAGTTTTTATGAAAACAAAACCTGAATCCAACGTGCATCAATTAAGCTTGTACTCTAATTTATTATTTGATTCAATTTTGTACGTTGAAATGAATAAAATTGAATTATTTATATTAACTTTATTAGGGTGACACCTGCCGAGGCTGATTCAGAGACTAAGAGGGGGATCAAAAATCCGAGGATACCATAATGGTATTACCATTCCTGATGATTTCTTTGAGGAACATGAAATTTTTTTGAAATTTTGAAAAAAAATTTTCAAAATCCGAGATTTTCGTATAACCGGAAATAAACCAATATGGTGTATTAAACAAAAGATTTCAAAAATCTAAGGTTTTTGGCTAAAATATACATAATTTCGAATTGTCCTTATCTGAGATAAGTTATCTCAAATCTCACCGGTGACACCCTAAACCGTATAAATAAATCGATAAGATGGCTCTGTAGGGTTGCACACGGTAGAATTCTAGACCAGGGATCGGCATATGAAAAAGTGAAACTGGACCGTATCGTATCGTATCTAGGGGGGTGATCCAAAAACTGGACCGTATAGTATCTAAGGGGGGCAAAATAAAAACTGGATCGTATCGTATGTAGCGGGTGAAAAAAAATTGAATCGTATCGTATCTAGGGGAGGGAGGTTAAATAAAAACTGGATCGTATCGTATCTAATTTACGAATTATTTTTACGAACAAATTTGTGAAATTGAAGTTAAAATATTAATTGGATCGTATCGTATCTAGATACTAAACGATAATAAGATCGGATCGTATCGTATTTATGGGGGGTGATTAAGAAACTGGATCGTATCGTATCTAGGAGGTCGAAATTAAAACTGGATCGTATCGTATCTAGAGCGGTTGATTCAAAAACTGGATCGAATCGTATCGTATCGCAAAAAACTGATTCGATACGATCCGATCCGAAAATACGATACGATCCAATTATGCCGATCCCTGTTCTAGACTATGAAACGATGGCTTTTAACTCAGAACAGAAACTAAATTATTTGGGAGTTTTGCTGGGATTATAGTTTTTTTATGTTTAACATTGAATTCGAACGACTGCGCACCTAACCGCAAATTTGAAATTATTCTTATTAAGGTAATAGAGGGCTGGAAGAAAAATAAGTTTATAGCTGTTTTGGGTGACTTCAAGTGACTGACTTGTCATTGGAATCTTTTGAAACTTTATCTACTCTTCGTTCTGGGAAAATTTGGACTGATTGCATTGACTCATTCTGAAGTACAGGTTGGTGATCGACTGCGAGTATCCCTCACCATTCGTATTTTTTTTTAATCATCACGATCTGTCCGCCGAGGGTTGTTAATCCATATATTTGCTAGTTAATTTTCAAAAACATAAAGTTCGAAAATATCACTTACTAGATATAAATGTTCAGCAAACTTATTTCTGGTTTGATTATAATCTTTACCGATTTCATTGAAATAATATGATGCATATATTATTTTTTTCTTTCGAAATGACCAATTTTTTTTCAGAAATTTCCAGAAATTTTTTTTTTCAAAAATTTTTATTTGCACAAGGTAGCAAATTTTATTCTGACAACAGCCCTTATTCTTACAAATTAAGTAAATGGAGTTTTGTATGATCAAATTCGACGTTAGTGCTCTAAATTGGCGTTTTAAAAAGTCAGTTTCTGACCACTAGATGCCAAAAATTTTTTTTCTGCCCGGAATCGTTTTTTTCTGGGTCAACAACCCCCGTGAGGTCCAAAGAATTTGTATCAATACTGTAGTTCTCTCGTTAGTTTTCCTCGTGCGCTCCCTAATCATTTACTTCAATGAAATCGGTAAAGATTATTATCAAACCAGAAATTTTACTTGCTGAACATTTTTTTATTCTAGTAAGGATATTATGCAGCAAGTATGCAGCATACTGTTTGCTAGTAAAAATTTCAAAACCATAAAATTGAACATTTTTTTGTGAATTATTCACCAAAAACACTGATAAGTATATGGATCAACGGACCTCAGAGTAAAAATCCTAACTATTTGAATGATACAAATAACGCAAGATATTAGCACCCAATCAAAACCGTTGATTGCGGGATAGGCCGATTTGATTGGTCCGATTAGGATAGGATCAACCAATCAAATGCTCAGATTTCGCATTTTTCAAATAGTTAGGATTTGTACTCTGAGGTCCGTTGATCCATATATCATTCTAGATGATGGCTTACTTAGTTAATTAACTTGTTAAGCAAGCTAATCAAAATTCCGGGTTTATTGAAATACTTTCCGAATTAATAAAGATAGTTTCCCCATCAGAATAACTTACTTGAATATAACAACAAACTCAACAATTTTGAGAATTATAAAAAAAGTAATTTATGACGTTTCGGACATTTTATTCCATATTCATGTAAATTCTACAGGATAAAAACTGAGTATTCGAAACTTGGGAAATCTACAGAGATATCTGTAGAGATATCTGTAGAGAATTTTTTCAAATTTGGAGAAAGTGTTAAATTAAAAAAAAATAAGTCTACAAACTTGGGACATCTAGAGAAAAAATTAATATTTTGAGAAAGTGTTAAATTCAAGTCTTATTCGTTTTTTACAGTTCGGTTTGTGTCAAAAATTAGCAAAGCATTTGAATTATTTTTGACTTTTCAGATCTGGCCGCATGGTCCTTATAAAGTAGGCTTCAGTATCTGATCGGCGGTAAAAATTTTTAAGGTTTTTTGCTAAGATGCTAAAATGACTCCGAAAATTGTCCATCTTGAGCTTGTAAACTTGTCGTGGTTTCAGTTTACTAGACTTTGCATCTCGTAGGATTTTTCTAATTTTTTTCATTTAAAACAGGCAAGAGTTAGTATGATAATGACTTTCACCGGTAGTGTTCCGTCAGTGTTATTTAATTATTCAAATTTGAGAATTTTGTAGAATGATAACAGGTTTATGGGTGCAGCATATGATTGTGCCTTATGACATAATTTGATGATCGTTAGCAGTCTTTTTATTCAGCATCTCACAAATAAGTTGTATGGGTTCAAAATTTAAAATTTGAATCCATAGAAACGTTCAAAAAATAACATATTATATATATTAATGATATTAATTAAAAGTGGGTTAATACAATTGTTTTATTTCTTAACTTTCCTGTTGAGTTTTTTAGCAAGAACAAAATTTTTGATGTATTTGAATCACCTCAGACATTTCTAGGGAGAACTCTTTGGAATTTTGGTCTAAATTGATATCTTTTGGACTAAAAATAACGAAATTCGATTTAATAATTATCGAATGTTCGAAAACAATTTTGTTTGAAAAATTAGCAATAAATTCTCAGTCAATACTTATCTCATTTACATAAAGAAATTTACAATTAAATGTTTTCCTAAGAAATGATTTTTGAAAAATTTAAAAAAAAGTTTATCAGATGCTCATTAGAGAAAATCATCAATATTTCTACTTTTTCAAATCCCAGGAATTATCCCCACTCATGCGACATGCATCGGATATTCCCAAAATATGTCTGACACGAATCGTGTTTGCAAGAACTCTGGAAACACATTTAGCCATACTGGATTTTAACGGAAGAAATAGCGTATTTCAAATTGTTAAATCTCGAGATAAACTTCAGTTAGTATTATATAATTCTGCCTATGTTTATGTATAGCCGCATATTTGTTCAAATTTTTGACAAAATTAATCAAAAATTCATTTGCTGAATTTCTTTAATTTTTTATCATTACAATCGATATTTGTCAGGCAAATTAATCTGAACTATTTCGCGTTTTCGATAAAGAAAATAATTTTGCAATAGGTTGAAGCAGTTTTTTGGCGTTGTTCACCATACTTTTATGAAATGTTGCTATGCTACGAAGTGGTTCATTAATTTTATGCATTTTGACATGTTCGACGGACATTGTCCAAAACTTAATTTGATGAAATACAGTATAGTTCTACAGTATGAACACTGTTCATTGAACAGTGTCGATCGAAAGTTTTTGGAAATTTTGGTTATCTTTTTCTCATCGAACAAGAAATTCTTGACACATTTTTTACTGGTGATAAGAATATTTGAAAGTTGAAAATATTTCTCTTTTTCATAGTCATAACTTATGACTCATAAGGCTTTTTGCAAATACATTATATTTTTAAACAAATATATTAAATATTAATTTGAATTTTAGCACCAATTTTCGATTTTCATCTTCTTCAGGTAATGAAATAATTGTTGGAAGTCCAACTTGGAACGGATTAAATATACATTTTTTAATAAATTACCTTTGAATACAGTGTTTATTTTGTACTGATTTGTTGAAAATATTTTTGATAAAATAACATTAAGACTGTGTTCTAGAGATCAGCAACAAAAAGTTAATAATAATACAGTAAATACAGCGATTTGGAGCCTTATTTTTAATATAACTTTATTATCTTCTTTGGTTCTCGAGACATTCTATATATGACATTTTTTTTATTCATAAAATCTAACAAGAAAAAAACTGTATTATCATCAACCTTTTGTTGCTTATGTCCAGAGTACAGTGTTTATGTTAGTTTATCAAAAGTACCTGAAAAAGATGAAAATCGAAAATAAGGTACAAAAATTCAAATATATTTATTATAATTGTTTAAGGGGGTGCCATAAGTCCTGCAGATTGGTACATTTTTTCAGAGCAATAAATGAAAGACAAAATAATGTGAAAATTTATTTTTTTATTTTTCCGTCTTCGAATAAAGTGTCCATGTCTTGCAAATACGTTTATATTGTTAATTTTTTAAATATGACACTGATATCTGGGAAAATAATAAAAAACCACTTTCAGCAGGTTACATCCATATTCTCTAGACTAAACCGACTTACAGATTTTTTTAAACCGACGAAGTCATTAATAAACTTCAAGCATCGTCGGGTGTAATGCTTTTTTATGTTGCTTATTAAAAATTTCCTTGGAATATGGAAAGTTTTTTTCCAATGAAAAATGATCAACAAATGGCAAAAGAGCTGGTGAAGAAAACTACCTTTTTTTTAGATAAAAATGACTTGGACATGACATTGTCGTTTATGTATTCAAGAATAGTTCTTACTATCTGTTATAGAAATGTGCGCCTATACACACCACATATTTTATTTGAAATTTTACCAGCATAAAATTTTTAAGTATTTTAGGCAAATGGCACTTATCGAGTGTCCACCGAGTGTAAAAATTTCATCGATTTTTTTAGAAATGAAAATCGCGCGACAACTCATAGTTGACATACGGATATTTAATAGATACCAAAAACATTAATATGTGATTTCTGCCTGATTTTTATGGAGAGTTCAAGAAAACCACGTTAAATAAAAATTTGGACTTGATTTGCGGGAAAATTTTCATAATTGTTACAAAAAGTCGACAAAAATGAGAATAAACATATTATGATTTTTAAACAGATCAGTAAAATATGTAGACATGCATGAAAAAGTAAAGTGGTTTTTTTTTAAATTGTTATTCAAGATTTCAAAAAACGAATCAAGAAAAAATTTTGGGACAAAAAATGCGGAAAATTTTCATAATAGTTTGAATTCTTTTTGGATTTTACGATTCAAAAATATAAAACTCGACTCAAATCTTCTAAAATGAATAAAAATAATTTTAATCAAGCTGAAACATATTTTATATCGGTTCAGCTAACTAAGATAGTAAGCATAATAAAAAATACCTGACTTATTATTTCGTAAGTATAACGACTCCAGTCTGCTGGTTTTTGACGGCAACCCCTAAGATAACTTTTTAAATAAGGATAATTAATTTTTTTCTTTTTTCATAGGTGCATATTAAGAAAAATCTTTTGTAGTAATTAAATGCCCCCTTAATTTTTTTTTGTTCTATATACCATTTTTTTAACCAGCAAACTTATTTTTTCCAAATAAATCTCATGACCAAAAATACCAATTTTTGACTTACAAAATTTCTTATTACAATTCCTTTCTTATAATAATACGAAATCTTTAATTTTCGATGTCGTTTTTTGTCTTATCATTTGTCCACAAATTCGAGTTATGCAAATTGCTGTTTACTAAAATGCACCGGATAATTTATCTGAACGGCCTCCAATAACAAACCTAATATATTTTTCCTTCTAAGTAACATTTTCTTGAAATATCCTGCAAATAATTTGATATCAAGAATTTCCACCGCCACCTTTCTAAAATTGAGGTTTACGTAATATTTTTTGGTTCAACAATTTCTAAAGATTATAAAAACATTGATGAGCTCAGCCAAAACCCGGGTGTGATTAGAGTTGCGTGAAGATAAAGAATTTACCAACATAAAAAAAGTTAAACCCAGGAGTACAAAAATAAAAAACCTGTATAATCAAAAATCGAAAGGCACGGAGTACTCAGAATCTTAGTCTAAATTCAGTGTCAATTGACACAACAAACTTTGAAAATC